>JAUTBT010002278.1:0-28384 GCA_032361225.1 Lepetodrilus schrolli
TATACTACAGCCAATGTTACATCCTATACTACAGCCAATGTTACATCCTATACTACAGCCAATGTTACATCCTATACTACAGCCAATGTTACATCCTATACTACAGCCAATGTTACATCCTATACTACAGCCAATGTTACATCCTATACTACAGCCAATGTTACATCCTATACTACAGCCAATGTTACATCCTATACTACAGCCAATGTTACATCCTATACCACAGCCAATGTTACATCCTATACTACATCCTATACTACATCCAATGTTACATCCTATACTACAGCCAATGTTACATCATATACTACAGCCAATGTTACATCCTATACTACAGCCAATGTTACATCATATACTACAGCCAATGTTACATCATATACTACAGCCAATGTTACATCCTATACTACAAACCATGTTTCAGTTCACACTCAATCCATGTTACAGCCAATAGTCAATGCTACAATCCACATTACAAACCATAGTGTAATCACTGCCACAGCTTTTAATTGTATGGCAACCAATATTACAGCACATGTTTCAAACCCATATATTACAACATTCTCACAACCCATACTACAGCCCTATACTAAAGCCAATTCTATAATCCATCTTACAGCCAATACAATAACACGCTTTGCAGAACATGTTGACTGGTGCAGCCAATGTTGCAGCCAATGTTACACCCATGTTACAACCCATATTACAACCCATGTTACAACCCATATTACAACTCATACTTCAGCAAATGTTACACCCATGCTACAGCCCGTACTACATTCAGTGTTACGGTCCAAGATAAGTACAATCGATGTTACAACCCATATTACAACCCATTCTAAAACCCATATTACTTCAGCCAATGCTACTGCCCAGTCTTAGATGCTACAACTATCTTACATCGCATAATACAGCAATTATTGCAACCAATATTACATCATATAATACAACCATTATTATATTACAACCCATGGTACAACGCATACTAGTACTACAGGTGATACAATCATTAATGCAACCCATATTACATGCAACTGCTATAGCTAGATATAGAACCAACATATCAGCCCGTGTTTCATCCGATAATATACAGTCATGTGTACAGCCCATCACATTCAATTATTATACAGCTAATAGTAGGCCTACGGGCCACATTGGGCTCCTCTCATTCAAATGTGCGTAATGAAGGATGTCTGCAGCAAATGTCAGAACTCGGTGTGAATCCCTAAAGACCCCCCGGGCCTACTTCCGCCAATGTAGCACCACTCTTCGTTGGGCAATCGGCAACTATCGGTCTATTTCCGCTTTGCGCCAGTCACTATCCAGTTACTTCCCCTTGATCATATAACCAAGGCGAAGTAACTCTATGTCGTTCCGAACGCAGGATACTGTATGCAGTTCAGAACATGTGCAGAATGAACGATGATTAAACTGTATAAGTAAAGACTTTAGTAAGTCTAGTTTAAATAGCGAGGCCGAGTTAGCTCCATTACCTTATGGTTTTCATAGATACGTGTTTATCTAGTTTGAAGTACTTCTTTGTTTAAGGTTAATGGTTAACGTCTTGTGTTAGCTTACAATACGGAAAATTGGAAACTTGTGTCAGTATATATCATTACAATGTAGGTGGAGGCTTTATGAAGGAAGACCAACAAATACAATGACAAAGCTTACACGCACTTCCTCTTAGCTAACAATACGGACTGCAGGCACTGGCCGGGAAGTAAGAATGCATGTATATCATTGTTTAGCACTCAATAGAGGCGATCAATGGAGATATAGTGTATCAGAGAGCAGGAGAAGTCTACGTGGAAATAACTAATATAGGACATGACTTTCAGTTGTCCGAATTTTTACTTAACTAATGATCATCAATTGTTTTCGAAAAAAACCAACTCAGTTCCAATGGTTAACTGCAAACTGCATCTCATGGGGCGGGGGGACTCAGCTATAACCTCATTTGTTGAGTTGACCCGGTATTCGTGCAGAATGACGACTTCCCAGAGTTGGTAACTCCGGTGACATCCGGGTACCGTTGGCTGTCGGTCAAAACGTATGGTGCCCGAATGGCAAAGAAGGACGACTTCCCAGATTTGGTAGCTTTGATAACTAAACTCACAGCTTAAAAAAATGTTAGGTGTTTTGTTCATGGATTCTAACAAAATCCTAACAGGATCCTTTCACCTTTCACTTTCACCTAGGATGCCCACTTAAGGTGCTCAGTAGCCGTTTTTCTGACCTTCACATGAATTATAATATTAATATAATTTATTTTCATTAATATTAATTAGGACTTATTTTATTTAATGACGTAATAAGGATATTGTATGAGAAACCTGTATCATCCTTACCTCGCTTAGGGTAAATATATCTTAAATGTGGCATGTATGGACATTGGTGTGTTAATTAAGTGTAGATTCTTGTATGTTGAAAACAGAAGTTTATAGCATGAATACTAAGAAGTCCATAAATGTTAAATACTAACTAGAAATACTTTGATGCATTGTGCAGTGGTAATCATTATGGCGGTCAGCGGTATCCTATTTTAACTTAAGAACGGTTATTATGTCTACATGTTCGGAAATAGATAAATAAAATAAATAAAAGATACTAAGTATGTTCATATGTATACATGTGTGTATATGTATGTGCATACATTAGTTCGAAAATGTCTCTTTTCACCCATCAGAGAATGGGTACCCGGAAGGGTGACATGTGCATGTGAATAATAACCTTCTATAACCTTGAATGGCAGAAGTTGACCGGGGTAACAATGTAGAGCTTTGGGCACGCTTTAGAGCATGTATTAGGCGTAATATAAATGTACACACTATTAGTAGTAGTAGTAGTAGTAATATTAGTAATATTATTAGTAGTAGTATTGTTATTATTATTATTATTATTATTATTATTATTTAGTAGTAGTAGTAGTAATAGTAGTAGTAGTATGAGTAGTAGTAGTAGTAGTAGTAGTAATAATAATAGTAATAGTAGGAGTAGTAGTAGTAGTAGTAGTAGTAGGAGTAGGAGTAGTAGTAGTAGTAGTAGTAGTAGGAGTAGTAGTAGTAGTAGTAGTACGAATAGTAGTAGTAATAGTAGTAGTAGTAGTAGTAGTAGTAGTAATAGTAGTGGTAGTTATAGTAGTAGTAGTACATAGGCCAGGTTTCTAGTTACCATGTCTACGACGCATTACATCTATTCATGTTGATCTATGAACATTGACACATCAATGGATGTGATAGCAGGAACATATAACCACATAGCTACTCAAATGTACCATATTGAGGAACTACACGCGAACGAATATCAATATGATAGTCCTAACCATTAAGAAAGTCAGCATAACTTGATATATTCAGTACATTACATTCAGATAACACAGTGCGTCATTAGGATGGGATTACCAAGTGTGTGGTGAGTGTAAGATGACATAATTGGAGAGCATATTACATATTATGCTTGCGTTTTGTGCATCGTTCTGCATACCACATTATACTATTTAAGGTAAACCGAAAATCTATACTCAACTAAATTAATTAATGGTCAGTAGCCCTTTTGGACATGTACACTGTATATCTAAATTTATCAATATTATTTTTTTAAACGAAGATTTTCCAAACGTTTATATGCTCCAGGTATTCTTCAAGAACTTGCAGACTCATTGGAAGAAGAATAGCATGAGATTCTCCAAGAAGCTACCCTAAAAAAATATATTGAGGCCATTCATGTATTTTTTTGAGTATGTATAGATTGTACATGTAAGTCTCATTTACTTATTATATATCTTCAACTTCAATAACAAATATATATATATATATATATTGCCTTCACGTTCCGCGTGTTAAATGATACAGAAACATACTTCAGGGAAGCGTCCATGTCGTCATCATAATTATATGTGCGTCCTATACTTTCACCGGATTACAGCATACTGTAATATACTACCATGTATTACACCGGTGAGATATCACCCATGTCATAACTGTTTTGAGTTATCTAATTAACTAGTGTAATAAATGTTACAGTGAATGAATTATTGTTTTACGTCACAGCGTGAATCTTTCACTTCTGCATGCTTGGTTCTATTGCATTCACCCTATGTATTCCATTTCATCAATATTTGGCATATCATTCTTTGTTCTCAGTGATGTCTTTCTTGCTACAATTCATTTTTGACTTATTTATTTCATAATTAATAATTCCTCGTCGCGTATGGGTGAAAGATTCCCGCTGTGACGTTAAACAATAATTCACACATTCACTTTTCCGCTATATATATCTGACGTCGAATGTACCAAGATTTTTTTTAATTTCGTCAAGATATTCATGTTCTTACATGTGTGTTGTATTCGACGTCGATATATCTGGATACATCTCGTAACACAGTGCATACAGTGTTAGAACAACACAGGTTTTCGTGAATAAACTCGCCAATAATCTTTGTATCTGACGAGCGAACCAAAACCATTCACTCGTTTCATAAAAATGGTATCACACGGAACTTCGTTTAGTATTCTCTATATAGACAGTATCTAGTTTCAGTTTTGAAATAGACAAAGTGGCAAGATCATCTTTGCACTGACTATACAACAGACTAGCTAGTCCGCGCATAGCGCTTATGCTGGGCATACGGTGGTCCGTATTCATGCATACGGCAGCACGGGAGTCCTTTTTCATGCATACAGCAGTTGACTTACTATCCCCTGGCGATCTCTACATATGTCCGAACAGGTAATACTAGTAGTCATCTGCCTGTTGAGGTTGGCGGTTGGTGTGTTGTACCCAGAGAAGACAGAACATACTCGCTCTGTAATTCTCCCTCTGTTGCTGACGAATTTCATTCCTTATTCAATTTGAGTAAATGGCCAAATGTGTATAAATTAAAAATACTATTTAAAAAGGTAAAGGAACTTAAAAGATCTGTCTAAATTATACACTCTGCTATGAAGAATGGTTAAATTTGTCCATTACAGTACAGAATTCCATATTGATCACTTTGTATGTTATTTATATATATATATATATATATGTATCTATTTGTATAATTGCATTTTCTGGCACCACCGTAGTTAGTAATATGGAAATCAATTAACTTGAACTTGACAACTGCTGTAAATTCCCTATAGAACTACAACTGGTTTATCCAACATGGAACTACGGAAAATAAGTAATTACTGAAATAACAATTTTTATCAACTACTTGAACTAAACGTAAGTCAGTACAAAATCATTAGAGTGATGACATGTGCACCTATATAGGTTAATTAATATACGATTTCCACGAAGTGTGAGCACTGTAATTAAAGCTATTAGCCACACGACTTCCTCTGTTCTAAGGATGCATTAACAGCTACAGGAAAGCTACACACTACTAACTACTGTGATCTTGTGACAGATGGGAGGATCTTGCAGAGGTTATGGAAATTGATTACATCGACCCTGGATTCTAAGAAATCACGACACTCTTTACATATGTGTGTCCATATACCACCAGTCCATTAGTCTGCGGAGTGTTCGGTATTCATTTAATTTAAAATAACTTACGACCATATTCAGGTTGTTACCGGAAGTTTGTACTCGCAGATCAAGCAAAGTTCACTTTAAAAAATAAAGTAGCAATTTATAATTAAACTTGTCTATAATGGAAGTAAAGCTGTTTCCTGAGTTGATCCTGGTGCCACAGTATGTTGTTATAGAGAGGCTTGCCACGGTGAGGGAGGAAAAATAAAGTAGGCTCCGTGCACGGTCGTT
The DNA here is from genome assembly GCA_032361225.1 of Lepetodrilus schrolli. Taxonomy (NCBI): domain Eukaryota; kingdom Metazoa; phylum Mollusca; class Gastropoda; order Lepetellida; family Lepetodrilidae; genus Lepetodrilus; species Lepetodrilus schrolli. The sequence goes on from JAUTBT010002278.1 coordinate 5,746, forward strand.
TTCCCTCCTGTAATTAATTGTATTAATTATAATCTTAGAAATGCGTCAATTTATTACATTTACATATATGTTATTATTATTAATACATATAGTAATATAATTCCAAAATAAATTATCATACTATAAAAATCATGATATCTGTATCAATTTAATATTGTATTATTAAAGGCATACAATCACAGATATTTATGCTAATTTTTTACTAATGCATAGCTACAATGGCAAAGTACATTCACTTGACATAATAAAATTATGTTTGTACCTCCAAAAATATGAATGATAGATAGAATTCCAGCGCAAACAAATAATCATGAAGCAAACATTATTTCCATTATAAATATCACATGTTCAGGTATAAATGTGTGATATAATATAATTTTGAACGCAAGTATAAGTGAGATACGATCAATTTAATTAAACAGTTACGTTTTCTTCATTTGTTTTGCTCTTTGTAAACTGTTGCACGAGTTGAACTTCGCGACCCAGAAAGATTACATTTTGGTGGACAGAACAATGAAATAGACCATACAAGCAATAATATTTAATCTATTATCATGTTTAATCTTACCATTGTGCTCTGCGAATTGGCTGAGAAATCATAAAATCAAAACAGACTCGCAACGTTGCAATCTAAGACATCAAATTTCCGCTCTACTAAAAGTTATCATTACTCGGGATTACTGTAAATCAGGAAATTAATGCGTCACTAATTTAATGCGACAGCAAGCTTTTGGACATAAATGCGACAACAATTAAATGCGATCGACCAGGCCTCTATTCATGTTTTTCCCGGACGTATCTTTCATTATTTTCCATAATGCATAGGAATTCAATGCGGCCATAAGTCATTAATTAATATCATGCTCGCATTAATTTCCTGATTTACAGTATACAAATATGCAGATTTCTAATTATGTAGTTACATATCAGGCTGAAATTAGGATTACATAATCAGAAGCTGATGTGTTATCGATGGATATCTATATATGGTGGTACTACTTTGCTATTTTTAGCTGGTGTGTCGTCTGAGCATCTATCTAAACAAATGATGTCGAGTGTACCAAGATGTAAAAATCAAGATATTAATTTTCTTACATGTTTGTTGTATTCGTCGTTGATATATCTAGATACATCTCATAACACAGTGCATACAGTGTGAGAAAAACACAGGTGTATTCGTTAGTCATCAGGCCCCCGTTTCACAACCACATCCAAAATTTAGGAGCCGATTTAAGAAGGGATACGACTTATGACGTCGTCGTGAAACACTTGTTACGAGGTGAAAACACTTAGGACTGGTTTAGGAGCTCCTAAATAGTTAGGAGGCCGTTGTGAAACGGGTGCCAGATGTTCATGAATTATAGCCAGACAAACGCAAAGACAGTGTATCAGAGTTATCTCCCTTTGGTCATACTTACACTACAATATTCACGTTTTAAAAGACTTAATGAACACTATCACACTTTATTGTTATTAAAACAACTTTGCATTTACCATTCCGTAATGATTTTAAAGTCGTATTTCTCTTGAATCCAAGGGAATATGTATTTGTGAATACGCAATGAAACGTGAGTCAAGCGGTCTAGCCTTTGTACTCATGTATTCATGGGCGTGCGCTATAGTCTAAACTGATGGAAAATGAACTGCAATAAAGTCATCAGCTGGTCATTTGCATATCAGGGTTGGTAGTGTAATAATTAAAATACTAAACTCGCTTCCGTGTGATACAATTTTTATGAAACTCGTGAATAGTTTTGGTATCTGACGATCGAAACCATTCACTCGTTTTATAAAAATGGTATCACACGGAAGCGAGTTTAGTATTCTCTATATTATACACATAAAATGAGGGTACACGAAACAAGCACAATAAGTTATTGACGACAAAACAGAGCATGCTTATGTGGAGATAAATGTACTATTGCTTATTTAAAAGAAGAATGCTTGGCGTATCTATTTGTTCTAGATTTGGGACTTTGGAAGCGGCGTCCGGAAGGTAATAGACAGAATTCCGAGTTTAGAACATGCGTAGGGTCATTTTTTTTTTCAGACCTAGAATGATTACTTGCCGCTCGCCAATAGAGGAAATGTTCTCGAAAGAGATCCCCGCAATTTTACTGTCCTTGCTATTTAAAATAATTTTTATTTTTTAAAAAAAACCCACATCCCTGTATTTATTCTTATCGGTGTTGATTGTGCCGAATTAACCCTACGACCTGTCCTTTATCGACCACATTAAACTGGAATTCACCCCCATATTAATGAGCTACTGAATCAGCAAGTGAGTTTGTATGGTGTTGAAGGCAGAAATTAAATCAACAAATAGCTCTCTAGCATAAGTCTTTGGTGTATCTAGGTGTTGGTAGAGTGTGGTAAACAGGTTAACTACTGCGTCTTCTACAACGCGCAAAAGAAAATGGGTAAATAAGATGTTGTACGTCTAGTGGTAGATGCTTCGGGAGTATTTGTTCAAGGAATTTCATAATTATTGATGTCAGCGCTACTGGGCGATATATAGTCATTCAATGTCGTGGGCTTGGTGTTTTACAACCGGAATGAATAGTCATAGCTTCCAAATGTCAGGAATTGTTTGATTGTCTATGGAAAATTGCAAGAGCTTTGTCAAATAACAGGGGTTTGTAACATTACCTGCCCGACTAAAGAGCGCTATATTAAATGCTGTATATTATTATTATTATTATTATTATTATTATTATTAATATATACATTTTTTAATACATTTAATATTTTATACACTTTTACGAAATTATAAATATTAAATGAAAAGTGTAATTATATGCAAATTTGTTGATCATACTTAAATATAGTTGGTGGTTTTTTTTGTAGGCAGGAGCTAAAACATAATCAGTTTTACAAGAATGTCCTGGGTTAGTAGTTGATTTTATATCATTCGGTTACTTGTTTTCGAACAGTCGTATTTTGTGCATTGATCGCGTTCTACAAACATTGGTAGCACTCCAACAGAAATGTACGCTGTTTTCAAACGAAACGTGTGTACTGAGTTATACAATGCAGCATCATTGTAAATCATGAATACAATAACGTTATAACACATGAACAAAATGCCAAGTACAGTCAGCTGCTTTTATAAACACTTTTATAGCACTCGTTGATCAACGAAAACTCAGTTCTGGCAAACCAGATCACTGTGACTGCCAACCGTTGAGCTGTTTGAAAAAGCATAGTACCATTTCCGAACATCAGAAGTTGATATGCAATACAATTTTGGCAATAAGTTTGATCGAAGATTGTATTTTCATTAGGAACAGTGTCAATGTTTTTTTTACGAGATAAATGCGTAATTAAAAGCTATGGAAAACAATTTTACTTTTATTTCGTGAATTGAATACGATCTACACTTATTTGTTTGAAAACCGGGTACCAGAGGATACATTTATTTGCTATATATTTCTTAAGTGTTCAATTGTAATATGGGGTCTTAAATGTTATATGAGATACAGTTTTTGAAAACAATATGTCACAATTGTTAATTAACTTAGAGTTTATTAGTCTTTAAAAGATAATAAGGCCATAGTTATTTGATTCCCTGGTTTACAGATTTTTCTGTGATGATTTTGACTTTGGCGCTCGAAAATATAAATAAAAATAATTTGATATTTTGGTCAGTCGGTCGGGTATAATATATAAATAATAATTATTGGAGATTATGAATGGTCGGTTGATAGAAAATAAATATAATTGATAATAGTTGTAAAAAACACCAGTACACGTAACTTATTCAGATTTGAATGCACAATTATTTTCAAAGTACTGCTTGTCAATACTAGTAATTGTTATAAATTAGACTTTTGTTATAGATATATATCTACTATTAACCAATGAAATTGCCCTTGACATTGCGTCAATCATTGCCTGCCGGTCTTTGTTCATGTTCAATGATGGTTTATACAACTTGTTCCTTTACCATTTATTATTATAATTTTCTAAAGACCAATACACTATCGGCGGAATATAATAAAAATAATTATATAATAAAAATAATTATTTATATTTTCCAAAATGGAAAAAATGGGGCTGGCGAATCCATCATCTATGGAATCAAATAACTATGGCCTAACATGGATATTTATACACTGACATTTATACATGCATACATTGAAGTGATGTGCCATTATCGTCTCACAGACCGATTCAACTTAAGGACATATTTTATCAAAGTTATTATGCTAGCACTCAAGGTAAAACTTGAAATTGAAAATGTTTTTACCCATTTTGTTGTGGCGTATGGGTGAAATATTCCCGCTACGACATAAAGCACTCATTCATTCATTTGTTCATTCATTTTCCCATTTTATTTTTAATATAAATTTAATGTGGCAGGATCGTCTTTGCGATAGGTCAAAATTTACTAATCAGGTTATTGCATATTCTAATACAACTCTTTCCCCGACAAGTATGATTTTTTCCCCAGATTTATTTACTATTCTAAAAATATCTTTATTTCCTGATTAATTACACCTACATAGCCTATGGTGATTGCTATTCATGTAATTGTGACCTCACAATTTGTGTGGAAGAGTTTCTCCAGCCACATTAACTTGCAGAGTAGACCCAGTACAACTGCATTGCACATAATATAGTCTATATTACTATTAGAACAAAGTAAGATACTTAGAACAGGCCACTTTGGGGATTCATTTTTATTTTCATTGGTGATACTGTGTCATATTATTATTTTTCCATTTCCCCCTAGTTAGTAATATAATGTGGGGGAAATTTTTTTTATAGAAATATGTTTAATATTGCATCCAAAGATGATCTTGCCACTTTAATTCCATTATGGTACCGTTCATCTGTAGGATATCATATATAATTTGAAAGATTTTTTTCCCATCAATGTCTTCTCTTCTATTCAAGAATTAGCTCTGTTGTCATACTCCAAGATTCCAAGAAAGAAACCTGACCTTGAAGTTTCAACTGATGCTGCCAATGATTTAGCATCTATGACTTTGAGTGACATGACCTCTGACCTACAGTTGGTGTGCTATGGGGTTGGACACGTGGCATCCTGTGTCATAGCACAGTACCAACTGGCCCTGTGTTTGGCTCTGAGGGAAGATATGAAAGTTAGTCTGAACATTTCGTCCGAAATTAATTAAATTATTCAAAATTAATTTTGAGCAACAGACTACGTACACAGTGACTTGTGCACATGATGATAATTAATATCAAGGTACATTTTAAAAGGTTCTTATGTTCAATCTCGGGCGGGTGGTAGCACAGTGGTAGAACAGTTGGACTTTGGAGCCAAAGGTTCCAGGTTCAAACCCGCCCCGGGGGACCTGGCATCGATGTTCGCAAAAGTTACCTTTCTGACGCGATATTGATAGGATGCAATGTCTGTAGAGTGGCAATGCAGTTATCATCCTTGGTCTTGTCAGTACCAGCCGATGCTCGCAGGTTTACTGCAACATTCAGCGCTACGGATGTTGCAGGTTTCCTCCTGCCCTAAACTGAAAAGTCGTGATATAAGTGAAAGAATCTTGAAAGCGACTTTAATCCCCAATCAAAAAAAATTAAAAAAACAAAAAACGGTACTCGTTTATAGGAAACTTTGTTTAGTTAGTATATTAAAGGCATACAATCATAGATTAATTTGTCGTTTGGGATCGACTTGGAGTTAAAAATGCAAAGTACATGCACTTAGCATACATATAAACGCATTTGTAACTCCAAATATCTTTTCACCGCTGTAGGATAGGTAAAATTCCATTGCAGTTTACATTTCCGGTAAACCAGAATAATCAGTTGGTAATATACTGCAATATATCAATGTTCTAAGGGGGATGACTCTAATCAATGAACACGGTCAAAATAGCATGTCACTACTTGTACTAATAATGCTACGTAACAATACATAAAAAAAAATATTAAAAAAATATTAAAATATTGAAAACCAGTGGGATATGCGGAAAATGTAACTGGTTACCCGATATACTTGACCGATATGTTTGACCATGAAATATGTAAACAAACACGTGATTGTATGCTTTTAAGACCCGATGGGACAGTCAAATTTCACTATTTTAGTTTTTCAGTCCTTTGCTTGTCGAAATTGATATTCAAATAGTAAACTATTTAATATTATTATATAATATTATTTAATATTATAAACATTACATTTTTCATTGTAAAATTTGGTTCCAGTTTTTTTTCTCTCTATAAATCCATGTCTTGCTTCGTGACATGTCGTCCTATATTTCTTCTCAGTAAAACCCTGAAACATAAGCCAGACATGGTTCGTGTACAGATAGAAGCTCTCACATGTTCCTCTGCCATTGAAATAGTTCTCATCACGTGGTCTCTGTGAAGTGGAATGTCATGTTTGACATATATATATATATACAGCCGCATACACACACGCACATGCACACAAAAAAACACACACACACACAGACGCACATATGTAGGCCTGAATATCGGCGATGACGTCATCATACGCAGAACATCAACAAATATAATAAATCATAAGACAACAGTCCATGTGAGTTTATTCCAAATGCTAGACCGATGTTTGTTTGTTTTCAGTTAAGAGTACATGGCGGATTAATCCTGCTTATTGATTGGATGTTGACAGATATTGAATCACGTGGCTAGTTCCCGTCATATTCTGATATCTCACATAGTAGGATTCACATGTACAATTCCTAATGTTATCATTAAAAAATATATTTGTTTTATATAATTTGTCCGTTTAAAGGAGGCCGTAGGAATAATTAAACTAAATCGTATTACATTATTATTCTAAAGTTAAATAAATGCAGTCATGTAACATGTACATACATGTGTTGCCTATGTATAATTCATCTAAACATCTGAACATTTACATTAATATTTACAAATTTACTCATAGATTGTCCAACAAAATTAACGAACCGCTGTTAACCTTCTTCCTACTGGATTAGGCACAGGCACTCCTCCTTAGGGCATCTCCGGTTGCCTCCAGCACGGAAAGAGTTAAAATATATTTAATTCATCGGCGTTATTAATAGCTCTAGACGGTTACCAGTCGCGCGTCACGGGAAGCAACAGTTTAACATCCACAACTTGCGTCAAGACAATGGACAGGAATTATCTTAAATATTTGCCCGATTGGGGTAAAGTTGACGGTGCAAACGTGTTACACAGATTGTATCAACTGATGATTAAAACGTGGTAGTAATTACACATGTTGATTAAACACTTCGATGCGTGCGATATTTTCTTGCAGAATTTGGTCCAATTTGAAAAAGGACAAGATGTATGTTTGCAATTTCTAATTTAAACTATATTAATCCAAGCTAATTTGATGCATAAGTTATTTACAGAGCAATTGCACCTTTTAGATCTGAACAAATGCTGCAAGGTGCAGCACTGCGTCATGCTTTGTTTGAAACCCGTCGTAATTAGTCCTCAGCACAGCCGTGGTTTCCTGTGTATTTACAATCAAGTAGTATTTGCTTTCACTTAGAGTACATCGCGGATTAACCACATAGTTGTCCTACTCCAGCTCCCGTACATTACCACGAGATGACGGACGTGCAACACTCATATCAAGTGTTAATTGTGAATTTATAGTGGCAATTTGCACGCATTTTATTAAAATTTTTAAATATATAAATAAGAGCAATTGTGCATAGTATACTAACTAGTCAAACATACAAACATATATCTAACATCAAAATATGACGCCGTGTCGGTAATGACAACAGTATTGTTCTAAATATAGACTGATCAACTTTATTTTCGCGGATCGCCATTTTATATTCTGAAAACGAGAGATTATGGGATCTTGGGAGGGAATTCGTGCATAAAACTGCTGTAAGTATCAGAATGGTGCTCATCAATGTGAGAGGGTAAAGACAGCCTAGTTGTATCCGAAACTGTAATAACCAGATAGTGGCCGTTATTTGGCATAAGCAAAGATGATTGTGTCATTTTAACGTTTCAATTATATTTTTGAGTGTGTGTGTGTGTGTGTGTGTGTGTGTGTGTGTCTGTGTGTGTGTGTGTGTGTGTGTGTGTGTGTGTGTGTGTTTGTGTGTTTGTATGTGTGTGTGTATATTTTTGATTATTTCGAGATTTATTGACAGGTTTTTTTATGTTGATTTTATCTTGATTTGGTTTTTGTATTACTGTAGTATAGAGTATTTATGAGAGAGAGAGAGAGAGAGAGCGAGAGAGAGAGAGAGAGAGAGCGCAAACACATACACACACACACACACACACACTGACACACACACACACACAGGCACACACACATACACACACACTGACAAACAGGCATGCAATCAATGAAGAAGACTCGGTTGACCCGGCATTAAGATTGTAGACATCTGGACATCGTGTGGACATTGCATGAACATGGTAAACAGATCAATGTTAAACAGCTATCTTGAGCGCATTCATCAATACGATATGCGGTCAAGAAATATTTACGAGTGATACACATGATCTAATATATACATACAATTTACTGTCAATAGTATACATGTAAAGTGGTATTGTTGAAGTTACGAAGAAAATAGGGGAAACATTATTTAATTATCCTTAACATGTGAAAACATATAAGACTTTTGTAATTGTTAGAGTAAGACAAACATGTTTGTGTACACGGACTCTTAGAATTACTTAGACTGATTAACATAATATGGGCCGAACACTTTTATGAATACTAAAAAATACCATTATCAATATTATCAGTATTATTATTACTAGTAGTAGCAGTGGTAGTAGTAGTAGTAGTAGTAGTAGTAGTAGTAGTAGTAGTAGTAGTACTAAGTTAGTTACTACTACTACTACTTTTATTGTTGATGTTATTATTGTTGTAGTAATAGTAGTAGTAGTAATAGTAGCAGCAGCAGCAGCAGTAGTAGTAGTAGTAGTAGCAGCAGTAGTAGTAGCAGCAACAGCAGCAGTAGTAGTAGTAGTAGTAGCAGCAGTAGTAGTAGTAGTAGCAGCAGCAGCAGTAGTAGTAGTAGTAGTAGCAGCAGTAGTAGTAGTAGTAGCAGCAGCAGCAGTAGTAGTAGCAGCAGTAGCAGCAGTACTAAAAAATACCATTATTCATAGTATCAGTATTATTATTACTAGTAGTGGTAGTAAGTTAGTTAGTTAGTTACTACTACTACTTTTATTGTTGATTATTATTACTATTATTATTGTTATTATTATTGTTATTATTATTACTATTATTATTATTGTTATTATTATTGTTATTATTATTATTATTACTATTGTTATTATTACTATTATCAGTGTTGTTATTATTATTATTATTACTATTATTATTATTATTATCATCATTATATTGGCAGTAAAATCACGTCATCACAATAACGACTGCACGCTCATCTAAATGTGTCCTTTCTTGGCTAAATCTCCTATCAGAAATAATACGTCATAATAATAATAATAATAATAATAATAAGGTGTGTATTTATATTGCGCCATATCCACATATATACTGATCATAGCGCTACATTATTATCCCGGTCAATGGATCTGTGTATACTCAATTTCCTTCTCAACTCCCTGGGGAATATACAACCCAAGCTGCCGTTCAAGGCGCTACAAGGTTAGCATTCACATGTCCATCTCATCCTTCCGGGTACCCATTCTCTGCTGAGTGAACAGAGGCGTTATTGAACTAAGCCACTTGCCTAAGGTGACACCACAAGTTTTTCAGCCTGTGATTCAGTGTGGGGCAGGAACGATTCCTAGATACGATCAGGTCTCGGTCACCCATCCACGTACCAGCTGAGCTCGAACGTGCTTCACTTTAACCTGAGCAGTGCAATGGGGGACCACATGGATTCTAGTCCAGAAATACAAGCATGACACGAATACTCATTAATATTAATAATAATAGGTTTTGAGGGTGGATCTGGTTCGTTATTAATATACATATGGCCATAGTTATTGATTCCTTAGTTTACAGATTTTTGTGTGATAACTTTTGGTTGGGAGTGCCGAAAAAAATAAAATATATATAATATGTATGTAATTGTATATTTTGACCAGTCTATATCAAGTCAACCATGGCGTTGCACAATTTCAAAGGTATCCTAAATCATTTTATATGTATAATTCTAGCAATTTCTGGCCAGTATGAGGCACAAAATAAAACAACAATATATTATATTATAGATTCTTGAAATACAAATTTTTCTCATTTCGCTATGTTCGTTTCCAGGTTGTCAAGCTAGCAAGTGATACCTTCAATTACAATGCAATAGACAGAGCCAAAGCCATGACGAAGAAAAACCTCAGAGAAAAGGTTCCCGCTGTTGGGAAAAGATTCAAGAGAATAGGTCTACCTCCAAAAGTAGGTTCAAGAGAATAGGTCTACCTCCAAAAGTAGGTTCAAGAGAATAGGTCTACCTCCAAAAGTAGGTTCAAGAAAATGCATGTGTATTATAGTAGATTCACAGAGAACAGGTTTAAATGTTTTTGACAGTGATATTTCATATCCCAGAGTTCTCACATATGAGTGAAAGATTCCTGCTTCGATGTAAAACAATAACTCACTCATATACCAGAATGAAAGTGATTTGTTTATATTAATAAAACAAGTATATATATTTCTAAAATGAATCTTGAAATCTGTGGTAGTATGGGGTGGGTGGTAGCACAATGGTAGAACGTTAGACTTCGTAGCCAAAGGTTGCAAGTTCAAATCCCGCCCCAGGAGCCCGACATCAATGTTCGCGGAAGTTACCTTTCTGACTTGATATTGATAGGATGTGATATCCTTGGTATGTGAGTACCAGTCAGTGCTCACAGGTTTACTGCAACTTTCAGCGCTACGGATGTTGCGGGTTTCCTCCTGCCCCAATACCAAAAAAAATAATAATCTGTGGTAGTATACCTTTAAATCGGTGTTCAATGTCTACAGGTTGGGTCGTTCCAGACATTCGTGAACGGTTTTAAAGATGCAGATTATTGGTTACGACGGTTCGACAGCGAGTCGCTGCCCGAGTCTACGGCAACGTCGTTCCAACAGCTGTTTGAACGTCTCGTTGTTTTAGATTATATCATTAGAAATACAGGTGAGTAATCAGGGCTGGGTACTCTTTATTTTCTCTATGATTGTTTCATGGTGTCCATACTCCATTGCGGTTATGATTGTGTGTACCAAGCCAAATATGAAAACAAACTGATAATGTAGGAATAAAAGTTGGGACGGGTGGGTAGCACAATGATAAAATGTTGGACTTCAGAACCAAAGGCTCCTATCCCGGGAGCCCAGCATCATTATTTGTGAAAGTTACCTTTCCAACGTATTCATGAAGGCATCCTATCATACAGCTGTCTGTACCATGGCAATGCAGTTATCATCCTTGGTTTGTCAGTACCAGCCAGTGTTTGCAAGTTTACTGCAGCATTCATCCCTAGGATGTTATAGGTTTCCTCCTGCCCTAAACTGACAAGCTGTGATACAGTATGAGTGAAAGAATCTTGAAAGCAGCTCTAAACCCATATTAAGAATAATAATTAAATCATAAGGTTCTTAATAAATATGGCCAGTTTCCCTGGATCTGCCAATGAACATTTATTATTTTGCTTTTGTTTTCCTATCGTCTCATTTCATTTCTTCACAGATCGAGGAAATGACAACTGGTTAATTAAATATGATCAAGCCTCCACTGCTTCTAATAATCGAGAGGTAAGTTTGTGAGAATGATATTATTCGTATCGCAGATGGCAATCAATTTCACCAGTCATCGAAAATTAATTGCATCAATTACGTAGACATATTGTTTATGTACTTTCTGTAAAAATAATTGAATAACAACACATTCACTCATATTCACTTACTTTTAAACGAAACGACCATTAAATTGTCCTAATATGATCATCCAAAAAGAAAAAACCTGGTACAGGTGGTAATATTCAATGAAGCATCATAAAATCTACTAAAATTCATACTATGTTTGTTTTCATCAATTTTGTTTAGATTTAATAAAGCATAGTATTTTTTGTTGTTGTGTTTAATATTAATTTTGCAGCGCAATATTCTATATTTTAATTTCAACGATTTGTTCGAGCAGGTTATGCCATGTACATGTAATAATCTTGTAATATTGAACTTAAAATGTGATATTTAGGATGCAGAATGGAGCTTGGTCGAGAACCCTGAAATCAAAGTAGCGGCCATAGACAACGGTTTAGCATTCCCCTACAAACACCCAGATGAATGGCGAGCGTGTGAGTAACAAAATCCTGAATAGCATGAAGAATTATCCTGAGTTTGATCCTACATTGGTGATTAGGCATCCATGATCACAGAATTTACCTTCCGACGTGATAAAGATATGATGTACATGGTTTGTCAGTACCATGTCACACATGGTGCAGATTCTGTGTTTACATTTTCAGTTATAATAATAATAATAGTAATAATGTGAACATTTATATTACATCAAATCCATGCTCGAAAGCATGCTCATAGTGCTACATTGTTACCCCAGTCAATGGATCTGTGTGCACTGAATTTTCTTCTCAACCCCCCTGGGGAGTATACCCAAGCTGCCGTTCAAGGCACTACAAGGTTACATGTCCATCGCATCCTTCTGGGTACCCATTCTCTGCTGGGTGAATAAAGGCAGTTTTGGACTAAGCCACTTGCCTAAGGTGACAAGTTTTTCAGCCCATGATTCATTGTGGGGCAGGAACGAATCCTAGATACGATAAGGCTCTCGGTCACCCATCCACGAACCAGCATTCAGAATAATTGTAATTTCTATCACTGCTTTTGCTTGAGACCTCTTTACCTTGACCGTGCCCTTGCTTCTTTCCCCCAGACCCGTACCACTGGGCGTGGCTGCCCCAGGCCAAGGCGCCGTTCTCTCAGGACATCAAGGACCTGGTGTTGCCCCAGCTGTCCGACATGAACTTTGTACAGGACCTGTGTGACGACCTCTATGAACTCTTCCAGGTATGTCATCTTTATTGTATCCACCAGACTACTATTATTTAATTTTTTTATTTTCAAATAAATTAATAATATTTATAATTTATGAATTATTAAAATTTTTTTGTGATTTACTTTTAGGTTTTCTAGAAGTGTCCAGGGTGTCATTTCACGAAGGGATCTTATCTACTACGAGACCATAGCCCTCTTATAATGGGGATTGTGCACAATGAGAGCGCTATATGGTTTCATAGTGGATAAAAGAGCTTCGTGAAACGATATGCAGGGTTGTATATCAGGAAGGATGGAATAATTCTCAGCCAATTTCTCGGATACATTAAATGCTACATTGTATTTTGGTAGCATTTGGCCTATGACGAGAGACAGATTCATAGTCCATATGGAACTTGTTTCAAGGCAATTCATTTACTAATACATGTATTGCTTTTGGCATCAGTTGCTAGAAATGTTTCATTTAAAATGTTATTTTAGCAATGAGACGTTTATTGATCATTAGTATTTTATTATTCTTCTTTATTTTTTTTTGTAGAGTGATCATGGTTTTGACAAGAGGACTTTCGAGAAGCAAATGTCTGTGATGAGAGGACAGGTGAGTTGTCTCCCTTCGGCCACTGAGAATCTGACTTCTCGTGGCTTAGTCTGAATGGAGTTTATTTTCACGATTCGATATCCAGAATATAATCCTTGGTTCATTAACCCATTTCACCTAACCAACAGACAGTTCACACTATTTCCATTAAGAAGGCTACTACGAGCATGATGAGTTGATAAGAATTATTTTCATTTTAGGTTCCATATTCATGCTTATTTTTGTTTTGCATTTTTTTACAACCTTTATTTTTCCAGATTCTGAATCTGACACAAGCCTTGAAGGACGGAAAGTCTCCTGTCCAACTAGTTCAGATGCCCGTAGTGACCGTCGAGCGGAATCGTCTTGGACTCGGACGCACACGACACGATAGTGACACATTTACGCAAAGCTTTGCTCATCGGGCGCCATTTTTTTCGTGGTGCTGATAAAAGCTTAGCCTAGATTAAGTACATACTGTTGAAATAACGCTGTTCATTTATTGAAATACCAAACTGTCCAGTCCCAGAAATGAAACATGGTTACAGAAAATGGTTACAGAAAATGGTTCTGGTAGAGCTGTTTATCATTTATAATTTGAAGTGCAAACCATTAGCCGAGATTGTTATATCATACATTCCCTTTTAACAGTGTGTGCAAATGCAGAGCAGGCATAATTGTGTTTATAGTATTTGCAATGACTACCAATTACAATAATTAAATGTGACAATCTTACACTATATACATGATCTCCTAATGAACCACAACCTTGAAAATTAATTGTGACATTTTTATTACGATAAATTATTATTATGTGACTATCTTATGTTTAACTTTGTGTACATTTCATGTCCAAATTTTATTTTTTATCACTTCACCTTTGTACAAATTGTGTTAAAGATTTCTGTGATGGTCAATTCACGGTTCAACAAATACATAATGAAATAAGCTAGGCTTCGTAAATAAATTGTAAATATTGATGGTATCAATATACCAAAGCCAGGGGATATATATTTTTTGTCTTGTGCAATGTTAGAAACTCATATTTAGTAAATAGTCTTAATAGTTTTGAGGAAAATAGTGTTTTTTAAAATGGATGGAAGTAAATGATGACATCTTAATACAATCTTTAATGGGACAGAACTTGAAATACGTATTAGCCACAATTTTGATACTAAATATTCATAAGGGTTTCTGTTGTGCCAAATTATTATTTCACCACTTTACGTCCTGTATGTATGATAATCAATATTAATAATAAATATAACATTCGCTACAAGATTCTTCCACCCATTTGTGACTATCAATCCATGCATGTTTGAGGGGTGAACAACTTTTTGAAATGGCAAGTGTATGTCAACTTTTGTTAGTACATATATTTATTCTCTTATTCTCTTTTACACAACCACCCTGCAAACACTGAATGTAAACTAATTCCTAATTACAATTCAACGCATTTTTTTCTTCAATTTATCTTCTTCAAAATCTTTATATTTCAGAATGGAAATTTGTAATTAATGTTTTTACCGATTTTACAAAAATTACATAATTGCTTACTTTTAATGCATAAATTAGAAAACCCTTCAACACAGGTTCTTGAGATAAAGAAATCCAGAATTAATGGTTTCGTGTTGAGTGAGCGAGCAAGTGAGTGAATGTATTGAGGTTTTAGCACCATTATATCCCATTGTATTTCAGTGATCTCAGTGTGGTACATTTTTGGTGGGAGGAGAAACTGTAGGCAAGATTCAAACTCAGAACCTGCAGCAAGCTTATGATTTTGATGAACTTTTGCAGATTGAATGTGTCGGAGGTTTTCACGAATCTGAATCAATTATCGTTGTGCAATAACTGTAAGGGAGTGTCACTTTAAAAAAAAAATCATTCTATTTGGAGTGTTCTGTATTTCACCAAAGATTTATATTTTTGTCAGACACATTTTTATCGGTATTCCTTTCAATTCATGTCACAGGGTTTCAACATTTGGGGTAATTTAATAGAAGTTATCTTGGTCATCATGTATGCGTAAAATGTTGGATTTCGGAGCCAAAGGTTCCAGGTTCAAATCCCATCCCAGGAGCCCGGCATCAATGTTCATGAAAGTTACCTTTCTGACGTGATATTGATAGGATACGATGTCTGTAGAGTGGCAATGCAGTTATCATCCTTGGTCTTGTCAGTACCAGCCGATATTCGAAGGTTTACTGCAACATTCAGCACTGCGGGTTTCCTCCTGCCCTAAACTGACAAGCTGTGATATAAGGGAAAGAATCTTGAAAGCGGCCCAAAACTCTAATTAAAAAAAAATGAGTAGTAAGTAGTAGTAGTTTTGGTTGTTTTGTTGATTTGGGGTTTAAAGCCACTTCCAATTTTGTTCACTCACATCATGGCGTGCATGCATACCGTTTCTAATTATATAACAGTAGCAGCAACAAAAAAAATAATATATATATATATTTAACAAGTTTAATCTAAAAACAATTATTATTGCAAGTTTTTTTTAATACTGTCAGAGAAATATCACAGGTAGTACTGCACTTTGCCAGACTGAGGAATTCTATGTACACATTTCAATTTTAGTGGTTTTGTGTCCAGTGTCTCTTACCTTAAATATGAAACTATCATATTTATAAACTTATCATATTTATAAACTATCATATTTATAAACTATCATATTTATATTACCCATACTAGCAGAATAGCTTCCAACATTGTTCTTCTACTATTGTGATACCATCATTAATATCTGTTATAGATAATAGTACCAGGAGTTCCTGTAAGGCCCACGCGAAATTACCGAAAATATCACTTTTGAAAGAGAATCCTTTAATCCGAAATTCAGAAATACCCATTATATATACTGATTTTATGTTTCTGATGTGAAAACAGACAAAATATATACTAGTAGTGTTTGCACTTGTTTAAATTGAAACAACAACATTATAAGAACAAAAGAAATCATTGTTAACCATTGGGTGCCAGAACACCAATTTGTTATACAATAGAACTGAAAAACCCTGAATGTTCTCATTTTAACTGAATGTTATCATTGGAAGAGAATGCAGATTGGAGACTACTCTAATATTAAATCCAAATTTAAGCCCATGGGAATATTATATGGAAATAGCTTCCATTTTTAGGCCCATGGGCCAAATTTCGCGTGGGCCTAAGTACAGGAACTCCTGGTATTTGTACCATTTGTTGGCTATATATACTTGACAATGTTAGTATTACTATCAACCATATTTATGTACCATATCTGTTTATTATGTATATTTGTATCTGCTGGAAAACATATCTTCATACAAAAAAACACTGAGAACAATACCCATGTACATTTAGATCTAGTAAAGATCATCCTGAGTGTTTAATCTTTCTTTTAATTATTTCAGATTTGCTGAATCAGAAATACAGAATGGGAAACAATTTACTGAGCTTAATGGAGTACGAGTTTAGTGAAATAATAATAAAAACAGATAGCATGTAACTGAAAACAGTGAAATGGACTATGGAGTTGTGTAGAAAGACTGTAGACATTGGGATAAATTGAACTTGTAGGGTCAAGCCTGCATCCAATGAACTGTCTGTGATCGACTCACAGCTGGGGAAGATGAATTATTATGAAAGTCAGACACAACAGTCAGCTACCTCGTCGACATCTAATTCTATGGTTATTCCGCAATCAGCAGCAGCAGTTGTCGGGAATCTTTCTCTTGGTCAGGCAACTCCAAACTTAATGTCGGTTTCATGGCCACAGTCTACACCAGTGTTTGAACAACCTACACTATCGCCCTCTTCTTGTAATGCAGTGGGACTGCCTTTGTCCAAGGCACCAGTTCCATCAGAGATATCTTCAAGAGGTCGGGGATACGAGGCTCTAGTTCGACACAGAGTCGCCTCAGAAGAAACTGCTCAAAGATTTGCAACTCCAGAGCAAGACATTGCTACTTCATCACAAGGTCTTCCACAGTTTTTACCCTCAACCATTCTTTCTGAGCCTGCTATAGGGTATGCGTCTCCAGAAGAACAAATTTCTACTTCAGCACAAGGTGTACAAATGTTAACATCAGTTAATTTGGAAGCTGCTCAAGGGCAGCAACAAATTGCTACTTCAGCACAAGTTGTTACACAGGTAATACCCTCAATAGTTACTTCTCATACCGGTCAAGGTTATTTGACTCACGAGCAGCAACAAGTTTCTCAACCACCTCAAGGATATGCAACTACAGAGCAACAAATTGCTCCTTCAGCGACATCTTTGCCCTCAAATCCTTGCTCTCAAGGATGTACGGGTCCTGTTCCAAATCAACAAACACTTCTGACATCAGCACAAATCAGTTCATGTGAAGCCACCTCAAATGTTCAGGTATACGTAACTCCACTTGCTAGTATTCAACAAGATGTTCTGTTGGCTAGCTCCAAAGAATTGCTTCATGGCGATTCTGTAGGCCCATTTCAGAATGAAGTAACTTCATCCATACTTGAATCTGCATCAGAAGAATGTGCACTGCAATCACCATCACCATCATCAACTTCTAATATATCCAGCCAACCACATCTTGAAGTGACTGTTTTAAATTCTCCAAACATGTTTATCAATCGATCTCCTCTGTCTAGTTCTTCCCAGTTCACTCACATTAGGTTGGGTCCTAGAATTTACCCATATCATGCTATGACTTCACAAGCTGATTCCAGTTCTGAGAGCAACACAATCAACAGTCAAGACCTGAACTTCACCAGTACACTTCCACCAATTCAGCATGATGCGCTGACTGATACTCATGGCAGTCCATTACAAAATGGTCGAACAACCAGACATTTTATTGAACTGCTTCCTCACGGGCAGATACATCGCAAAGAACTTGACGCTTACTTGAATCCAAGTCTGGACAAATCCAATGAAAGTGTTGGTGACTTTTTCGATCACAATGAGCCAGAGATTTCTATATTGCATTCAGCAGATACTGCTCAGAAACGAGCTCGTATACAAAATCCAAATGAAATTTCTAATAAAGATGGTCAGATGGAGTCCTCCGAACGATTGAATCATGCAAGGTTGATTCTTGGTCTGATGGGAATGCATGTGCCAGATAATTTTGAATCTCTTTCTAATAGTGCCAGTCATGCATTGCCAAACCCATCAGTAACACGAAACCTACCAGCAACCACAGAAACATCAAACTTACCAGTAACCAAAAACCAGTATAGAAATACAGCTACCAGTGTGTTGAATAATACTCCAACAAGTTCTAATGCTGCAGACATCTTTGATCAGGAACATTCTTCAGGGAATAATGAGAAAGGATGTATGAGGATTTCTCCAAATAGGAAAGGGACTGCCAATGTTCAAGGAATTTTCTCAAAACCATTTGCAAAACCAACAGATTACGAAGAGCGTAACTTCAAATGTTTTCAGTGCAGCAAAAGATTCAAGAAGAAAGCCCATCTGACCGCTCACGAGCTGAGGCACACTGGAGTCAAACCGCATCAATGCTTCATGTGTGGCAAGTCCTACAGCGACGTTGGTACCTACAACAGGCATCTGAAGACTCACTCCGGAGAAAAGGACTGTGTGTGCATAGTATGCGGAAAGGCATTCTATGACTCTGGAGCTCTGACCAACCACTTCAAGGTGCACACCGGCGAGAAGATGCACATCTGCTGGATGTGCGGTAAGGCCTTCTCCCATTCGGGAGGCCTCCAGGTCCACGTGAGGAGTCACACAGGGGAGAGGCCGTACAGGTGCCGGGTGTGCGGTAAAAGCTTCAGCAAGTCCAGCAAGCTGGTGGTACACTCCCGGACCCACACCGGAGTCAAGCCGTACCAGTGCCAGTACTGCTACAAGACCTTCAGCGTGTCCAGCAACCACAAGGCACACCTCAGGACTCACACTGGGGCGAAAGCCTTCAAGTGCACCATCTGTGGAAAGGTCTTTGGACTCTCCCTCGACTTGGAACTCCACATGGAGGGACACGTGAAGCCGCATGTGTACGACTGCAAGAAGTGTGGTAAGAAGTTCCTGGAAGAGATTCGATTGAAGGAACACGTTGCAAAGCATACGGGTCAGAAGTTGTTCAAATGCAATCTCTGTAACAAGGACTTTAAACGGTTGGCCAATTACAACTTCCATGTGAAATACCACGTAAAGAAGCCGTACAGTTGTGACTTGTGCAGAAGAGGATTTTGCAAGTACCCAGATCTTGTCCGACACAAGAAAGTCCACAGGGTGAAGAAGTTGTTCAAGTGTGATGTGTGCAGCATAGAGTTTGTGATGTTGATCACGTTGCAGATACACCAGCTCCGAATGCACGGACCCGAGAAAACGTACCTGTGCGAGCTGTGTCGGAGGAGTTTCCGACGTCAGGAAGAGCTGCGAGTCCACACTCGGACTCACACAGGTCAAAGGCCGTACAAATGTGAATGTGGTTTTGGATACTGCGGACCAAGTGGCCTACGAAAGCATATGGTAAAGAAACACCCGGAAAAGGCTGCCAGTGGTGAACCTCCTCCAGAGAAAAACAGCAAGATGCACAAATGTGATGTGTGCGGACGATCATTTAAGAAATCCAATCACCTCAAAGCCCATTGTGTACGACATACTGGTGACAAACCACACCAGTGCAATGTTTGTGGCAAGAGATTCACAGATTTAGGAATGCTCAACAGACATAATAGGATTCATAATGGTGACCGTCCCCATGCTTGTCTGGTTTGTAAGAAAGGCTTCATTGATGCTGGAAGTCTTCAGAAGCACATGACCACGCATACTGGAATTAAGCCTTACACCTGCAACCAGTGTAGCAAGACCTTCAGCTTTCCAGGAGACCTCCAGGTTCACAAGAGATCTCACAGTGGGGAAAAGCCTTTCAAATGTTCTCTTTGCGATAAAGCCTTCACAAAGTCCAGCAAACTCCTTGTTCATACCCGAATCCACACCGGAGTCAAACCGTACAAATGTTCTGTTTGTGGGAAGGAGTTTAGCGTCTCCAGCAATTTGAAAACTCACATGAAAATCCACCCCAGTGTGGGCGAAACTTCGAACATGTTGAAATGTACAGTGTGCAATAAGAGTTTCCATAATGAAGTCTTGCTTCAGCATCATCAAGCTGCCCAGCACAGCAAAATCCAGCCCCAAAAGTGCGACATCTGCTGCATGGAGTTCAATCAGCCTCATCGACTCAAGGAACACAGCTTCACTCACACTGGACACAAGCCGTTTAAATGTGGGGAGTGTGGCAAGGAGTTCCTGAAGGTCCACAACTACAAGAACCACCTCCTGGTCCACAGCAGTGCAAAACCCTTCCCTTGTCAGACTTGTGGTAGGGTCTTCATGAAGACTGGGGATCTCAAGAACCACCTCAGATCGCATTCCTCCGACAGTGGAATCAAGTGCGAGTTCTGTACGGATTCGTTCCAACAGGCGAAAGACCTCCACGAGCACTTCATGAAATGCCATGCGCCAAATAAAGTCCACACTTGCGAGGATTGCGGGAAGGGATTCGACAAGTTATCTGACTTCAAAATTCACAGGAGGACTCACACAGGCGAGCGTCCTTTTGCATGTCTTCACTGTCACAGATCCTTCTGCAGTAGCGGCGGACTAAAGAAGCACGAGTTGAAGTTCCACACGGATTACGAACAGTTCCAGAACAAGACGTCTGCTAAGGCTGCAGCGGTCTACTCGTGTGTCATTTGTGGACAGCGATATCGAGACACTGATGCTCTTCGTGAACATGTATGCACTCACTCAATCAAAGGATCAGTTCCTCCCCAATCTCAGCCTGACTTTATGGGCATTAGCAAATGTTGCAATGCAGTTAATCAAGATAATCTGCTCATTGCAAGTAGAGAAAGTGTGTCTGGTGTACTGACAAGTGCTCATCCAAAAATGAGAAACATTGAACTAATTGTTCCTAACTATCCTCAATAAGAATCTCCGCAGAGGATGCCAATGTAAATATACATTTATTGCAATATTCACCATATATAATTTCAGTATAAAACAAATTTGTTCAATGTTGACAAATCTTTGGTCTTAATATTTGGCAATCCTGGCTTTATGCTGTGAATTTGGTATTGTACTGATTCTGACATTAGAGACCTTAGTCTAGATCTCTAGTATTTCAGTGATATTGTAGCAATCTGTAGCCCAAGTCGGCACGTTTGACTTGAAATTGAAACTGGGGTGCGTTCAATGGCGAATACATATGCATATGTATTCTATGTAGTAATACGCGAGCCGTTCAGTGAGCAATACGTATGCATATGTATGCATAGCATACATTTCAATACGGGTTTGGACCGCATAGTGTTTTGTATGAAAACCAAAAGCATGAAGTGAATTGACTGGATGCACGTGCAAACCGATTTCCTGCTGTTTTCCTACTAACCCGTTCAGCGAACTACTAGATGTAGAGAAAAGTATTGTATTGCAGTGCATTGTATGTATTGTCCATTGAACGCAGCCCTGGTGTTTTCAAGTCTACAAACACTTAGTTAGACATGACAACTGGGCTCGGGTGAGATTCCCGCTGCGACGTAAAACAATGGGGATATGTAAACCCAACTATGACATCACACTAAGAAATGTTTCGCAACGTTGGGGCCAGATGATGCTGCCTTTGGCATATTTGTCAAGATACATACCGTACAATTAGATTGGAATGAACGAATGTCTAGTGCTTCGTCGCAGCAGGAATATTTTACCCATACACGAGGATAATTAGATTGGAGCACGATGGACTAAAGGGACGGATAACTTGCTTACCTCATAACCTGGAGGTCCCGAGTTCGAGCCTAGCTCATGCCATTGTACGTACTCCTAACAACAAAGTGCTTAGACCCAGCTGGTAGTCGATGGAAATGTCGACATTCTAGCACCTAAAATAGCAGCTCAAGTTGTATACTTCCAGGGAGTCGAGGTGAAACGAGTACACACCAATCCATTGACCAGGGTAATATTTTTGTTTTTGAATTGGTGTTTAGTCGCTTTCCAGATAAGTTCACTCAGTTTAGGGCAGGAGGAAACCAGCAACATCAGTAGCGCTGAATGTTGCAGTAAACCTGCGAGCACTGGCTGGTACTGACAAGACCAAGGATGATAACTGCATTGCCAC
>JAUTBT010002279.1:0-10196 GCA_032361225.1 Lepetodrilus schrolli
AGATAGATATATAGATAGATAGAGAGAGAGAGAGATTAAGTAAAATGGGTCCAAAAAGACGTGTATGAATAATATTATGCAATATGATGATATGATGATTCCATTGTGTTGTTTAACTATTGAAAATATGTGTATTTATAGCATGGGTTCATTTCACTCCAAGACTCTATGTTATGTGATACACGCACAGTTACAAACACACACACACACACACACACACACACACACACACACACACACACACACACACACACTCATACACACACAAGCACACGCACGCACGCACACAAACACACATCAGCAAGACGTAGCACTCTGTTTTCTTTTACATATATCTGTTATCTTAATAGACGTCTCTGGATACAAAGTATTTTGGTTGTGTGACGTTTTGGCGATACTGTGATATTCTAGTTCGGAAAATTAGGCAATTATTGGATTTGATATGGCACATTTAGTAAAGAACTCGAATTCCTCTATGTTACCAATCATGGAAAGAACATATTGAAAGATGGACCCTCTATTCTCGAGACATTCTTACAATCGCACTACAATCTTAAAGATTCATAAAGTATGGCTATGAAAATGTTACGCAAGTTCTTAGGGTAAGAAGATCGTAAGAACGTTTCGAGAATAGGCCCCAGAAACATATGTATTTATTTATATATCGTGGCTGCCTTTGATTTACTGTAAAAAATCAAAGGTGATGCATTTTACTATATCTGCTGGGTATTACAGATTCTCTTCTCACATAGTGTCAGACCTCATCATTTGTAATATGCTGAATATTTTATATGCTGCTGTGACATCCCATCAGCCATCACATTGTGACTGAAGCCACACACATTTGCCACTGCATTGTAAAAACAACCCAGCATGTTATTAAAAATACTCTGTATTTTCATTGACAATTAAAAAGAATTGACATGGTGCTGGTAATAATTTGAATGATTTCAATGATCTCTCGTTGACCAGGACATTATGACTGAAGCTACGTCCATTTTAAATATGTCATGTCAGAACTATGTTATTAAACATAAACCAATTATTTATTTGGACAGTCCAGTGGTAAATGTGTAGAACGGTTAAAGCATGCCACATAATAATGGACATATTCAACACACACACGACGCTTTCAAGATTCTTTCACTTACTAGTATATCACGGCTTGTCAGTTTAGGGCAGGAGGAAACCCGCAACATCCGTAGCGCTGAATGTTGCAGTAAACCACTATACAGACAGCGCATCCTATCAATATCGCATCTGAAAGGTATCTTTCGCGAACATTGATGCCGGGCTCCCGGGGCGAGATTTGAACTACCACTGCGCTACCACCCGCCCCATTGGTTGACCTTAAGGTTACCTTAGAGTATTAATCCGCTTTGTACAGGGGAGCCCACTTTAAGCCCACTGGACTACCACAATAGCATTCAACAAGAGATAGATTCTCGTACTACGTGATAGAGTGTCTGTGACGTCAAGGCAATTCAATGACATCAGAAGCAATGACATCACAATGGTATCCACGGCAATAGTTACCGCTTGAACTCATACAAGCGGCACATCCTGTCGATGCCAGTGACAGCGTTGTGTGATAAAGATTGCTACCAAAGATCTCTGGTATTTTAGGTATGTAAGCACGTAATTATAAAATAAGGGATTTAGGAATAAGACATTACGAGTCATGAGGTAACTATGTGCTTCATTGTAGATCTGACTCCATGTTTTAATTTGGATATGAATGGATCCAATTGCAAATCTGAGGTGTCGTATTCGCGGTATTGGACACACCTTAAACTCACTAGTACATATTTAAATGCAAGGATGAGTCTCGCTCCCTCTCTCTCTCTCTCTCTCTCTCTCTCTCTCTCTCTCTCTCTCTCTTACACACACACACACATACACGCGCAAGCACGCACTCACTCACTAATCCTAGTATTTATTTGGACAGTCCTGTGGCAAATGTGTAGAACGCTTAAAGCATGCCACATAATAATGGACATATTCAGCACACACACACACACACACACACACACACACACACACACACACGCACACGCACGCACGCACACAAACACACATCAGCAAGACGTAGTTTTCTTTTACATATAACTGTTATCTTAATAGACCTCTCTGGATACTTCAATGTACTCCGGTACTCATCGTTCTATAACACCTGTCGTATTTTATAACCTGCATCTATATATGACAACGGATACGGTATATTATTGCCGTGCTTGTCTTTGCAACCATTGCAAATTTGGTCACTCAACATTATTACATAATTTGAGTTACCATTATCGCAATATTTCCATTGATCGTAATTCGGTTATGAAACCCCTATTGCGACTGACTGATACATGCACTGATCGTATAATCATGCAGACTTCAGAAACGTCAATCTGCGGAATCTACTACACCATGCGGAAGAAAATCAATCTTTGGGAAACGATGGCTGAAGCATTCCCTTAAGAACAAGACAACAGTGGTGAACACTTTACGTCTGTTAACTTAGGCAGAATATTCCATGAGCTAGCACCACTAGCCGGTGGAAATCCAGGCTTGTACAAGCAGGGCAAGTACTAAACAGAAAACATTGCAGGTCTTGAAATGCGTGAAATAATCGCGAAAGCGGCTATCGACTTCAATTTTACCAACCATTCTGTTATCAGCTTTGGCAATTACATCAGATTCTACCGGGTACCGCTCAGGTTAAAGTTAAGCACGATACAGCTCGGCTGGTTCGTGGATGGGTGACCGAGAACCTGAGCGTATGTTCCTGCCCCATACTGAACCACAGACTGATAGACTTGTGGTGGCATCTTAGGCAAGTGGCTTAGTTTGAAAATGATTCTGGTCACCCAACAGAGAATGGGTACCCGGAAGGATGGTATGGGTATTTGAATAATAACCTTCTAGCGCCTTGGACGACAGCTGAGGTTGTATACCCCAGGGAGATGAGAACGAAAATGAAAGCACACGGATATATTAACAGGGGTAATAATGTCTAGAGCAATGTATACGCTTTTGAGTGTCGATTTTGCGCAATATAAATGTGCACATGATTATTATTATTGTTGTTGTTAGTATTATTATTATTATTATTATTACCCATTCACAGTTGGGCGGACTGAAGCAGTTTGGGTGTAAGCTACTGTGATTATGGGTCTTGTACTTTCCGAACTTTCCTTTTTTTGTTGTCTACATGAAATGATGACATCTAACAACAAACAGGGTATTACTACAAACCATTTTCGCTTACTCTTCTAACATCGGCCGTATGTTATGACAGCAATGGCATGGAGGTGATCTTTGTACCTAGGTTTTATGTTTGTTTGTTAATCTTTTCCAGAGGAACAGCGGGGTCTGACGAGCTACAGTGTTGGACAACGTGAATAAACGGCACGTCACAACACGGAACGATACAAATACGTTCTTCGCGCATCGGCGTACTCGTGGTTTAGCCGTGTGATGTGAACGGGCTGAGGCTTTATCCAGAATCTGAAATGAAAACGAGTCAATATTTTTTTAACAGTCAAAGAAAAAAAAGAAAAAAAAAGTAAAAGAGAATAAAACCTAGAAATAATATGATCCATTGTTTTGAAGACTATCACCAGTTTACGGCTTTCTAGATTATGTAACAATTTTCACGAAATTGAAAGGAAAACCATCACATTTTCAAAAGACTTCACGATCCGTATTGAATATTTCACTTTAGTTTTCGAAAGTGAGTTACAATGTAAGTCACCTAAAATAATGAACACGGCCCCCAGGTAAGCATTGAGGAAATACATGTATTCAAACCCATGACATAAATCTTTCGCTAAATGATCAGTATTTTGGAGTTGAAATAACATATAGTCAAAATGATATGATAATAATAGCCTGAGACTAGAGAACGTCTTGGTGTAATTAATCCCGTACGAATTTTTAAGGTGACAATTTCACTACGACTGGTCACGTGATGATGACGTCGATGCATATAGGTAATTAATAAGTCACATGTTTTAAACAATTACCGGCTTCCAGCTTACGGTAGATTAGGAGTTGTCGGTGCCTTACACAACATTTCATTTCCCAGTAGTCCCATGTTGATGCAACCAGCCGCCCTGTTTGTTCAAATCTGAGACCAAATAGCCTTCCAAACATAACACAAACCTTGAGACGGTAAACACACAAGCGAGGCTTTTTTTTCCGTCAACAAAACATTCTTGTATTGTCAAGGATTTGCAAGTAAAGATCGATACATAGTCAGTTTATATTACTCCCAAAGCTTCCATTTCAATATACGCAAGTCAGATTCCGCGAACTCTGGTCTTAGAATACATTTAAGTTTCTAATTTATTCTGAGAAAAAAAACCCCACCAAACTGAATTCGTATCTGGAGAAGAAACGAGGTCAGTAACGTGTGTGTTTCTGTCACGTGATCACATCTTTGTAAACAAGTCCAACTTATCCAGATCAGTGGTACCGACGTGGTTCAGTTTGGCGACAGTGTCGATTCAGTGAAGACAGTTCGGAGTCGTACGAACTTCGAAGGAGTTTGCGATGAAAACCACTGTTGGAAGTTTACGTATTGTTGTGCTTGGAGCCAGTAGAGTAGGAAAATCAGGTAATGCATTGTTAATACAATATGATCACCATCTAGATATAGCATTGTATTTAATATTGAATACTCAGAAAGTAGTATTTATTTTATATTCGGTATGTAGTACGACTAGAAAGGAAGGTATTGATTTTATATGATTCACCAAAACATAAACATGTATTGCATGATACGTGTGTGTATATTATGTGGCCGTTGTAATGTCAGTTTATTATACATATGTTTGACATTATGTTTAGAATGTGAGTGTATGTAGTACTGGAGTACTGTGTTGGCATTGACGTGGTGCATGCTAATACTATAGTATTTAGCTTTCCTTAGCTTTTAGAATTATACATGGAGAAAATGCTGCTTTTATTGTTCTTGTGATACTCTAGGCAATTATTGGATTTGATATGGCACATTTAGTAAAGAGCTCGAATTCCTCTATGTTACAAACCATGGGAAGAACACATTGAAGCATGGACACCCCTAGGGGCCTATTCTCGAAACGTTCTTCCGATCGTACTACAGTCTTAAAGATTCGTAAAGTATAGCTGTAAAAATGTTACGCACGTTCTTAGGCTAAGAAGATCGTAAGAACCTTTCGAGAATAGGCCCGGAGGAACATATGTATTTATTTATATATCGTTGCCGCTTTTGAGTTACTGTCAAAAATCGAAGGTGATGGATTTTACTATATCTGCTGGGTATTACAGATTCTCTTCTCACGTAGTGTCAGACCTCATTATTTGTAATATGCTGAAGATTTGATATGCTGCTGAAAAAAAGTCAAGTGACATCCAATCAGCCATCACAATGTGACTGAAGCCACATACATTTGCAACAGCATTGTAAAAACAACCCAGCATATTATTAAAAATAGATTGACATGGTGCTGGTAATATGTTGAATGATTTCAATGATCTCTCGTTGACCAGGACATTATGACTGAAGCTACGTCCATTTTAAATCTGTCTTGTCAGAACTATGTTATTAAACATAAACCTATTATTTATTTGGACAGTCCAGTTTTAAATGTGTAGAAGGGTGGACATATTCAACACACACACATACACACACACACACATGCGCGCACACAGACGCACGCACACACACACACACACACACACGCAAGCACGCACTCACTCACTCACTAATCCTAGTATTTATTTGGACAGTCCAGTTGTGAATGTGTAGAACGGTTAAAGCATGCCACATAATAATGGACATATTCAACACACACACACACACACGCACGCGCGCGCACGCACGCACTCACCTACGCACGCACACAAACACACATCAGCTAGACGTAGTACTCGCGTATATTCCAGAGCAGGGCTACATTATCTTCCTATTGAACATAATTACTATGGGAATCCGTATTAAATTGAAGAGTATCTGCGCTTGAAGTAAACAACACCCGCGTGGACCCGACGACAACTGCTTGATTTATTTGCTTCAGTCTGATTATCTGAAAACGTATTTAATTAGCAATGTCATTACTTCTATTGCAGCCATTACAGTACGTTACCTGACTAAACGATACATTGGAGAATACAGTTCCGGATCTGGTAATGATACATCTGCAATGCATACTATTATCTATTTGAGGCATAACTGGCTCCGTGTCACTGATTATTGTGATAATCTTATATGCGATACCCCGCCGTCCTTACCTGATTGGCGTTTGCTATGAGCTGATTGCAAATGTCATTTCATTAGAAGAACCTGACTGTAAACCTATCTAGGAATAACAACTCGTGTTTTGACAGATAACTGATGTTGCAATATAAATCAATCAAGAAAGGGCTTGTATCTGCATAATTAAATTAATGTATTGACTTCGCAGAAAACATGTCATCACTTGTTGACTTGACTTGACTTGATTTGACTTGACTATATATTGTATCTCAGTTGTGATTTTCTTTCTGATAATAAAGACATATATCATGGATATGAAGACAATGCTTAATTTCATCTTTCAGATTTCAAGTACACTACAGTGGTGGACATTGGAGAAGAACCCGTTAGACTAGAGATACTGGATACATCTGATAACCAGGTGAGTCAAATATGTTTGCGTACTAATTCGACTATGTTTGTCAAACATACCAATATCCAAAAACGATCTGAAGTTATGTACAAATAAAGTAAAACATAATTTATAAAACCACAACCCAAAGCAACCAAGATAAGCTATCACTGATCAAAGAGAAACCCAATTTAACAATATATACTCAACAAAATTATTTAAAGGCCAGTAGTCTTTTTGGACATCTCAATTTAGCTTATACTATTTTAACAATGAAGAATATCCAACGGATACAGGCTCCAGGTATTCTTGAAGCATTTGCAGAATGGCATCACATTACTCAAGTCGAGTTCCGAAATTTGATAGAAAGCGTCCTTACCAAATGTTTGCTGGCCCACAATTTATTTTGTTGAGTGATTCGCATGTACATTGCACGTGATCTGCTGAAGTCCTTCTAGGATGTATAGGATAATCCCTCGATGATCCCTCATTTGTCCATCCACAAGGACCTGGCATATTCGAGCTGACCACTGTGGATATACTGTGGATACACGGTGGATTGACATAGTTCTATCTCCCTAATCTTCAACTACACACTTCTGAATACTGCACCACACATTGCTCAGTATTAGTGCTCATTCCTATGGATACCCGCCGTGTTTGTTCAGTCCGTGTGCAAAGGATTGCGGCCACCATGTGACTTGTCCTCTGAGACGATGGAAATTCAGATTCAGGATGTGATGGAGAAAGATTAAATTTAAACTTGTTCGCAATGTTTGTATTCAGATACATCCATAGCTTCCCTTCTAAATTCCCATCTCATTCACGATAGCAGCACATTGATGCGAATACCTTAAATTGATAGGATCTATTCTAATATTTTCACGTGTATTAACAAAGACTTGCACTGAGGGTGTTAGGTTCGATGATATTTCATTGCCAAAACCCACAATGGAGTCGCTAATCTTGGCAATGCTAATAACACACGAGGACTTCCGGAATTGCTATATATTGATATCGTCGTCTATAGCTTTACTGGGAGGACTCTCATTCTCAACGGAATTTATTTTAAATACATGACTGCAGGAGTGTAGCTAGCCTTTGAAGGACTTAAGGCTGGCATATGAAAGTGATTTTTCCAAAAGGAATTTTCGAAGATAAACATAAATATAAAATCATGACAAGATTACAGCCTTTTTTGCATAATATAAAATGTAAGAAAATGTTCAATTGTGTACCATGTACCACCGTGAGTGGCTAAATGAATAAAGTTGATTGAAAGTTGATAGCTACACAACGACGGGCTAATACACAGTATGTTTAGACCTACTAGGGGTTGTACACATTATATGCCAGAGTATATATTTTATTTGAAATACGCGCGTCTGCTAATTAAATATTATAGTTTATGTTAACGCTAGTGTGTACTTTCAGGATGGCCTAACACAGTCAACAGTACGTCGATATCAAGCCGATGCTTACATAGTGGTCTACAGTATCGGCGACATCACAGCTCTCAGCGACGTAGAAGACGAGCTTGAGAAAATACACAAATCTCGGCAATCTCCGGGAAGTCCCGTAACGATTGTTGGAAACAAGCTCGATCTTGAAGACTTCCGGCAAGTTTCAGCAGACGATTTTCGGAGAATGGCTAGGAAGTACCAATGTCGCCATACGGAACTATCGGCGGCTGAGGACTTTTCGAAACTTTCTACCCTATTCGATGTACTTTTATCAGACGCGTTTGAAACACAGAAGCAGAAATCAAAGAATGTGAAAAGGAGAAAGAGTATTCTTGGAAATATGTCTCGAAAGTTGGGAAATATGTTTAAACGCAAAAGTCTCGAAGACCTTCTATTGAGAAGACGCCATTCCCCTTCAAGGTCAACCGCTAGACGATCTCTGTGAACTATTCCACCAAAATCAACATTGGTCTGGTTAGAGTTCATGTATACTAATCAATGAAATCAACGCTATGCTAAATCAGTTGATGAATTGTCTTAAAGAACAAACCCCACTGACAGTGCGTGCACCAACTGAATACCTGAGCAGTCCGGATGTTCATTTAATCTGTGGCATGTCACATTGAAAGTACCAAAAACTGATCTACATTGACATACAAACATTAACTGAGATTAACGTCATAGGTCATGATTATTACTTTCACGGTAGTTATTAGTCTATCTGTGTGCTGCCACTGAACAAGGATTCAGCATTTCAAATAGAAAGATCCATTTTTCTCTGAACATGTATATTTACCAGATGGAGACGACATATTCGTCGATTTCAAGAAACAGTACGATTTCATGCTCAACTAAAAGTTTTGTTCACAAGTCAGCATTTAAAATATTTGAGCTCGCGCATTAAGTCATCCTAAAAAGGTTTCGCAATCTCGGGGCAAGATTTACAATACATAGATCTAACCTACTCACTTTCTGAATAGGAAATTATTTCGTCTACTTTAGTAGCATTATAGAACTAGGAAAGAAGAAATTATTCTAAAATAATTTGTTAATGATAACTACATACCGTCTGTACTATAAATTGGACCAATTTCATGGTTTTACCATAAAATGCATAATTAATTTGCTACTCTGCTGTACTACCGCCATGATGTGCGCAATGTAAAAACATGGCTTAACAATATCCATATAACACGAACGCAGAGGATATTGAACAATTTGGTTTGATTAGAATTAAATGCAAATACGTGTGCTCGATGCGACGAGTACAACAGGTGACAAAATCTATATGGCAGACCGCAACCAAACACCCGCGTTAAGCCGTCTAGCAACTATACATACATTGGACCTTCTCCGCGTAGCAGGCAGACAAATTGGGAAATTTGTTGTCATTCTTGCAGACATTCTATTCATACCCTAGAAATTCCTGGAGGTTTGTTGATGCCAGATTACTGATAACAAACAGACCATTATTTAACATCCCACCAACATCATGTTTTCTCCCGTTTAGTTAGAATACACTGTAAATATATATAAAGGACATTACATGTTAATAAAATACATCCTAAAAATTATGTTGTCATTGAAATACCACAGTCCATGTCGAACTTTCACTATTATACTCAACAAAATAAATTAAGGACAGGCAGATATTTTGTTAGGCCAGCTATCTACCAAATTTCTGAACTAGGCTTAAGTAATCTGATGCCATTATTCTTTTAATATGTCTGCAAGTTCTTGAAGAATACCTGAAACCCGTAGCCGTTTGGAAATGCAAAAGCCTACTGGCCCCTAATTCATTTTGTTGAGTATGTTTATTGGACCAATCAAATTTCGTAAGTTTCTGCTACTCTTTAACACCAAGATCGAACCATAATCGGATGAACTTTCGTCAGCCCTGCTTTTAGCCAATCAGATTGAATCTTGTGAGTGTTTTTGAATGTTACAGCTTCATTTACTTGGCTAGATATTAGATCCCATTGTAGGGGCGGGTGGTAGCGCAGTGGTAGAATGTTGGACTTCGGAGCCAAAGGTTTCAGGTTCAAATTCCGCCCCGGGGGCCCGGCATCAATGTTCGCGAAAGTTACCTTTCTGACGCGATATTGATAGGATG
>JAUTBT010002280.1:0-10196 GCA_032361225.1 Lepetodrilus schrolli
CCGGGGCGGGATTTGAACCTGGAACCTTTGGCTCCGAAGTCCAACTGTTCTACCACTGCGCTACCACCCGCCCCACATTACACAATAGATTCTAACATAGTATGGTGTGAGAACAAAGGCACAAAGTGTAATTTAAAGTAAAGTGAGGTGGCAAAATGCCAATGACATCACGTGCCCTTACTTTTAACCCCTTTGTTAGTTCTGACTACAAACACTGTGACAAACTGGTGACATACATACAATACAACGTCACAGTGGCATGACGTCATGTCTGTGGCAACATCCAGTTGATGGAACAGCCAGATAACGGGCCAAGTTTATGTATTCGTAAACAAGCGGTTGATGAATTTTCAATGTAAGCTTCTTTATTCAACTAAATAATGTGTGCAATGTTAGAATAAGAATAGAGTATGATCTACATCTATATACCCAGAATAGTATATTAAAGTATAGCGTCCTGGTACTTAAACTATAATAGGGCAAAACTATACTTTAATACACTATTCGTAGGGGTAGACCGTACTCTATCCCTTAAATAACATTGGGATGTTGATGTTCAGTACGTAATTATAATCTCATGCAGCTGAACAGTAAAGTACTCTGTCTATATTAATCAATATGCTCTACAGGTGAAATACAATTAGGTCCTGCAATGAAACTTTTTTAGTACAATTTCACGCTCAAGCTCAAATTTTATATAGGGATTTGCGAACAAAACTGTGCGTTGAACATGAATGCATACTATTTTTTTTTAACGAAATTTCAGGGCCAATACAATTTGTCTAGTATGTGATCTAAAAGATATGATCAGTGACTGGAATATACTGATTTAAGTAAAAGGATAATTAATTATTCACAGTAAATTGAAAAATCAATAATTTTCAAGGAGTAATCAACCGCAATTCAGATATTAAGAATAACAGGGATGTAACCATTGTATTCATGTGTAGTATTATTAGTTACCAGCGTGATTTCCGGGTGTACAGATTTTTACAAGCCAAAATTTCTCGTATAGACCAAAGGCTGAGGGGTGTACAAGAAATTTCAGCTTACAAAAACATGTACACCCCAGAAATCACGCTGGAATGAATTTATCCAAATTCGTAATAGATCTACATACTTTTATGAGAGCAAACTTGTGAATATTCCTGAAAAATGTCCTTTTAACGTACGAGTCAATTACAGCCATGATGATGTCACAGTGCTCATGAAGTCACAACTTTTAACTACGGCCAAACCGGGGTGTACAGACTTTTCCAGGACAACTATCAACCAATCAAATCTCTAGAATTGTCACATATTTTGGATAATATTTTATTGCTCTTTAAAAACAGCCTATCCCATATTCCAATTTCCATACGTATACTTGACGGTACAATCTGGGCTGATGAATACAGCATGACATGGTCCATTTTTTACTTTTTGAAAATTCCATAACTTACAAAGTGTTTGAATGACTCAACAAAATAGTATTGATGTGTCACTAGTTTGTGACCGCCTTCCCCTCTTGACACATGTGACAGTTTGGATTCTAATGAACTTTCACACTCATGATAAGTCAATGACAACCAACAAACCTGACAATAAACCCCACAGAGCAACATTCCAGTTGTTGTAGTTAAATCCGAATACAAAGAACATAGACAATCCGATCAATATACCAATAACACTAAAAGTTATCCGAACTTTCATGTTGCATTCTGTTGGATCCGCCATCTTGCTTGAGGGCAATATTGTAAATAATATTTACCCAACTACTTATTGAAATGGCAAACTGCGTCTGTCTTCAGTTTACTTTAAATAATAATATTCCACATGATAGACAGTTTATTAGGTTGGAGATATATATTTTTTCCGCTGAGAAAATATTAAATTACATTGCAGTTGATGGGTTTATGCTATTCTATATTTTGTTTAGTATGTATGTATTTGTTTAGTATTTTGATATTATTTAATAGTGTTTATGTTTTAAAAGGGGTAACATATATAACGATTATCCTTTGCATATCCTGGTCCAGCTTTACGGATATATTATTCTGTTCTATTTTGTGTTGTGAATGTAAGTATATGTTTGTAGAATAGTGTTTGAAAGCATTCAGCCATTTACAAAATCAACAACTGGTACACGGCATATCAAAAGTGTACAAATCATTGTCTCTTTGATAGTTACCTTTGATTAAATATAGAACATTTAATTTTAAACAATATGAAACACATTTTGATTTATGAAGTATTTTACTTGGGAATAAATTATGTTAACATAGATATCTGAAATATGCATATTATACAACACATGATAGTATTTGATAGTATTATACAACACATGATAGTATTATACAACACATGATAGCAAAAACTGACAGTTTCCCCAGCATATATATTGTCAGGCTAAGGAAAACTATCAATGTTGTTGGGTTTTTTACTTGGCATTTACAGTCACTTTCAAGATGCTTTCACTTATATCACATCGAGTCAGTTTATGCCATCCCGAATGTTGCAGTAAACCTGCGAGCATCTGCTGGTACTGACAGACCAAGGATGACAAGTGCAGTGCCATCGTACAGATCATCGCTTCAGAAATAAAAGCAGAAAGGTAATTTTTGCGAACATTAATGCCGAGCTCCCGAGATATTTGTTCAGTTTAGGCATACAAGTATAGACCAATAGCAATATTTGTATCTGTATCTGTATACCTACTCTAGTATATATCATAAAATAAAACCATAGTCCTGTAGGAATTTAATACAGGATTAATTTTGAAAATGGAAATACATGAATGTAGTTTTCTTATATCATTATAAATAATAATAATAATGTTTTAAATTTTATTTGGGCTTAGATCTGTTTTCACGATGATGTTACTCGTGTAACTTGCAGTTTGGCAATATGGTGGGAGGATACCATCACCCGCCGTGGCACATAATGTAAATCTGTGAACTTCTGTTGTAACCGTGATTAATAAATAATCTGAGGACGTTATTGCCACAGAGATAATTGTTACGTACCACGCACCCCTATAAACAAATACATGTGAACATATTTACATCTATACAGATATGTTTAAAAGACGTCGAATATAATTTTGTAAAATATGTTGTACACCGAGTATTATTTCTATCCGGAAAGTTAACTTCCGGTTTTCGGAAAGTGTGCATTTTCTGTTCGTCTTGGTCATTTTATTGTAACCTCACTATCTTCGTAAAATATGGAAAGCACCCAACAACAAGATCCGGCTACAAGTGCGCTAAGTGCCGGAGGTTTGTTTTGAAACATGTGTTATTTCTTTCTCTTTGAATTGTTCGTGTAGACTTCTCGACGATGTGATTTTGTAACACTAGGCGGGTAATCAAAGTAAAACTAAGAAAATTATATTTAGTCTATGGTCTCTTGTAGCATTGTCAAATGAGTGCTTAGTTTGTTTCTGTTTAAATTAAATTCACTTTGTTCAGTCCGTGCTACAAATTTAAATGACCATACTCATGAGGTTTTATAACTAAACTAAAACTAGATAAAAATACTAAAATGGAGTTCATGATTTCATCACAAGACACAATTTAAAAATTAGGAAATCTTGTGATATGACTTGTGCTTTCGTTTCACTTGAAGCTCACTTATTTTTCACATTTTATATACTACTAATAGACAATACATTGTTCTTTCAAGTTGGTTTATTTTTGGAAATATACGAAATATTTTAATAGCATGAAAATACCTTATATTTCATCGAAACATTGCACCACCAGCCAACATTCAACTGTAATGTGGTGAACTCGTATGGAAAACAAACTCGTCATGGTAAAAATAAACTTATACATGTTAATTTTCCATACGAGTTCCTGTCCCTAGTATAAGTCTGTTTTCTCTACTAGTTCACCACAAGCTATACATATTTGACATTTTGTATGTGTGATAATTAATCATTAAGTTCCCTGTAAATGAAAAAGCTGAATTCATTAGAGTTTTCTAAAAGTAAAATATATAATATGATTGTATTCAGTCCTTGTTTTATCATTGTCCTCCAAAGGTCAAATTGTATGGAACTTGTTAATTAAATGCTTCCTAATGTAATGATTAATTACAAGAACTTAATATCCAAAGTAAACATTGGCATAGTAGAAAGGATGATTCAATCATTTTTTCATCTATATTGTTTTCACCAGTTAAGAAAATGTTTTGTTATCATGTATTTTTGTTTGTGACCAGGCCCCCGAGATTACAAAACCTTTTTAGTATGAACTCATGCTCAACTTGAGGTTTTCTTCACAAATCTCCATATAAATAATAAAATTTGAAATAGGACTAAAAAAGTTTCGGATTCTCTAAGCCATGGTTGATACTGCTAATTTTGAGGGATATTCCAACATAATATGCTTTCCATGGTTTCTGTTTATCACCCATTTTCAGCCACTTAAGATTGTGCATCATATCACACAAATAATTCAAAGGCCATTTTATATCAGTTTGAGCACATCATTTCTTCGCATCTCAGCTCGTTCCTGTTTCTTTGATCCAGACACATACATGTATTTCTACAATTCCGACCAATCATAATGCTTCTTTGTTTATCTTTCCTGACCAATCATAATGCTTTATTGTTTGTCTATGCGAAAGGTTCTTCTGGCCAAGCCATGCGGGCGAACAGTAGTATTTATCGAGGACGGTGAGAGTGTCGTTGCCATGGCGGATGGCACTGGGTAAGGTCACCGAGCAATTTCGGGAAAAAAAATACACGAAAAAAACAACGGCAGACTGCACATTCTTCGAACTGTTTTTGTCAGCCAAATATGCATTTCAACTGTGGATTTGAGATGTCCAAGTTGGCCGTCAAAGATAGCGATGTCCAGTGAGAAATTGCAGTTTGCGCATTTTGGTTCACGGTTTGAATTCTGTTGGCCAGAATATCTTTTAGCACTGTCCAGATTGGCTGATATTGTACGTATATACCAGCTTGGTAGTGCATTGTGGGTAAGGGAGTGCCACGTCATGTGACTCTTCATTAGCCAGGTGTCGTGTCTAGGCTTGTTTATAAGTGACACTATCTCTGGTCAGAACAGTGCTCTAAGGGAATTCGCAATTCTAGGTTAGACCAAATGGGCAGCAACTGTTGACGTTGATGGTTAGAAAAAGTTTCATCCGATGTTGAAGTATATATCTTTTTAAAAAGACTAATAAGAATTGCTCTTTGCATTGTTTAGATTAAAAATTTAAACGTAAAATTGAGTTTTATCGACTTCAATTCCAAGCCGGTCAACTTTTTCTACCCGATCTTGAAACACGTCGCTTGTTGCGAATGGCTGGCTAGTCTGCGTGCGATGATGGAAAAACCCACGAAATTCGTCCACACAATTGGTTTTCGGCCATTCGCCAGAATGAGGCTCGCCCGGTCACGGTTCGCACCTGTTAGGCTAACCTGCTTTGTGACGCGATGATCAGCAGGAGTCAAGATGTCCCAGAACGGTCCACGCAGGAGTGAATGCTTACAGGGTTTGGGGCTGTGTATGTTTCGTTGACTGAAGGACGATGAAAAATGCACAGGTCTGAAGAAGGAAAGTTCACTGCTGTTGACTTTTTTTGTATGTCATGTGAAATTTGAATTTGAAATAAAGAAATTTATGCTGGATTACCACTTTTTAATTATACAAAACATTGCATTGTAATGTATTGAAATTGTTATTGTTTAAAGCAACTCTCTCATGGACGATGTAAAGACATCGTGTCTCGAATGGACATTTCTTACTATAGGAATTATTATACTATGTAATTATTTTATAATTATATACTATAAGAGTTAACTTGCAGAAGTTAAATTTGGATAAAAATGAATGGTCCCACTGAAAACGAAAATAACAGTTTTTAAACACAGAATTCCCTTTGTTGTGTGGATAGTGGGAACATGAAATTTCAACAAAGTAATATTGAATATATATTTTTTGTTTAGACAAAATTACAAATGGCAAAATATCTGTGAGAGAGTTACTTTAAAAGTGAAACCCTGAGTTAGACTATGCTACTGGTAACTACTATTTGCATTTTGGTGGCAGTCTAGTATGTGCACTGTCTATAACATTATGGAACTTGTTAATTAAAACATTTCTTTCATTAAAGCAGTAGCTTCGTCAATTATAAATACAGCTGTTGAGTTCAAACCAATTATGCTATGTAGCAAACATAACATGATTAGATATAAATATTACTCTTAATTATGTTAATTACCTTAATAAGTCGTTCACCTCATGGATATATCCATTTTAATCTTGTGAAGATCCCAGAAACCATAGAAAAATTGTATTAAATTCGCAAGATTGCTTTGCTTGTCCAACTTTTATCTTCCAATTTGATCAATAATTAAATATTGATATCATAGTTTCCAGCTACTAATTACTTTTACTTATAGTATTTATACTCAACTGGCAGAACACAATTAACATGAAATGAGTTTCATGCTAAATAATTGTTGTTTATGAACTATCAAATGAAATGATTTTTTTCGATTATAGTTTTCCGTCTCCATATTCATTATGGAATTTGCTCACTTGCCTTGATGCCAAAAAGCAAGTCGATTCTGACATCATTTCTCAAATAAAATCAAAACCTATAGCGTACTTTGTAAAGTGCGAGGCATTACTTCAAATCAGCTCCATTGAATTTTGTGCAAAATAGGTCACAGCAAGTAGAATATGATTATTCCGTATTATTGTTAAAATAAAAATATAAATAGCATAAAATAAACGATTGAAAGCTATCCTTTGGGCTTTGCTTTTTTAAACGTTTCAGCGGTCCCCAGCAATCAGGAAGCATCAATTTCCCCCATGGTCGAACACTGTCGGATCGAAGCCAAGAAGACGATCACAAACAAACATCCAGTAATGCTCCTCAATGAAATGAAGAAGGAGACCAAATACGAGGTCTCGGCCGAGAAGGGAGACAAGCAACAGAAGTGGTTCGAGGTGACTTTGAGCATGGAAGGGAAGACGTACGTGGGGAATGGGCTGACCAAGAAAGATGCGAAGTTGGACGCGGCAGAGGTCGCCCTGAGGGAAGCCTACAACATCCTCTACGTGCCTGACAGCGGTATGTTGACAGAGTTGTCTTTCCTGGGGTGCGTTCAGGCTCCACTACTTATACTACACTACACTACCCTACTTTTCTACAAAGTATTGGTTGGCTGAACGGTTAAGTAGGAAAATAGTGTGAAATAGGTTTGCATATGCGTCCAGTCCATTCCCTTCATGCTTTTGGTGTTCCTACATTTTCCTACAAAACACTTATATAAAGTCCAGACCTGTAGTGAAAAGTAGTACTGTGTGTACACGTACTATATATGCTGGCTGAATGGCTTCCGTAGTACGACATAGTACGATGTAGAGATGAGTAGTGCAGCCTGAACACAGCCCTGTTTGCATTCTTGTTTCTTAAAAATGTTCTTGTTAGTTATTTATTTTATTTAAAATTTAAAATAAGAATTCAAGTTTCGTTTTGGAAATATTTGTTTTGTTTCATTTAATTTTATTATTATTGTATATTTTAATTTATCTTTTTTTGTGTTGTTTTGTTTTGTTTTGTTTTGCATATTTATATTTTTTATTGGTTTGATTTGAGTTTTTAGTTTTATTTATTCCTATTTTGTTTTCTATTAATTTTTTGTTTGTTGTAGACCTGCTACTTATTATTTGACATTTCTGTTATATATCCAAAGTTATGCTCTAGTTCG
Source organism: Lepetodrilus schrolli (assembly GCA_032361225.1). Classification (NCBI taxonomy): domain Eukaryota; kingdom Metazoa; phylum Mollusca; class Gastropoda; order Lepetellida; family Lepetodrilidae; genus Lepetodrilus; species Lepetodrilus schrolli. The sequence continues at coordinate 7,712 of JAUTBT010002280.1, forward strand.
ATTTGTTGTCATTTGGTTACGGTACTTTAAACCATAGATATGTGTATACTATAGTATGTAAATATTGCAAATACATGATTATTTATTGCAATACTTAAACCTGTAATGTTGCATCTTTTCATTTAATAATGTATAAATTATTAAGATTTTATTGATGAAAAACTGGCACTAGAAACATAACAGTGTCATTGAATACCAGCCAGGGCTCACAGCTTTACTGCAACATTCAGCACTACGGTTTCCTCCTGCCCTAAAACTGACAAGTCATGATATAAGTGAAAGAATCTTGAAAACAACTCTAAACCCCAATTAAAAAAATTAATTAAATAAATAGTGTCATTGGGTGTCAGGCACGCACTAAGAGTATGTATGCACTACACAGTGACACATTGAGTTTGCAAACTATCTTACTATGCGATACTGCAGCAGTAGTACGACATATTGTACATGCGTGAAACAAGATATAAAAATGTGGGATGAATTTCCTATCCAGTGAAAAGGTATCAAAATATTTCCAAAGTGCAATGTCCTAGAATGCATCTGACATTTCTAAGACCTGCTCTGAGATAGGATTGTTAAGTGTCTGGCATTTCCTACAGATATCCATAGCACTGGTGCTATCAAGAGTTATCATAGTTAGGCAAGGACGTGTGTTAATGCATTGCCACAGGCTGATGGTGTTGGTATGGACGGGGAGATCTGGTATCGGTATGGACGGGGAGATCTCATAAACTTTCATAGCAGAGGAAATGCTCCTTTAATCATTCATAGAATCAGTAGTTCAGGAACAAGGGTATCGTCAGAAGATATGACCTTGATGTTCATTGACTTGTTTATTGTCTTGGTATTTACCCGTTTTGCCTTTCATTTGATGCACAGTATCCTGTCTGGAGAAAGTGTGCTGATAATTATATATGATAGAGAAGTTTTACGTGGATGTTCATTTGTATGTTAAGTAATACAGGCTTCGAGATTACGAAACATTTTTGAGTAAGATTTCATGCTCAACTGAGTTTTTTTTCAGAAATCCCCATATGAAATTTGAGCGTTGGCATGAAATCGTACTTAAAGGGATTTCGTAACTGTCGAGTCGGGTGTACTGGGGTTTCACATGTAATCTGGACTTTTGTGTGCATGTGATTAACCTTTGATGGAAATATGAACATAGATTATAATTGACCTATCGTGAAGCCACACCCTCTCGTGAAGCCACGCCCTCTCGAAATGTCCATCAAGCTTTCCCACATGACAAGCAGGTAAACAAATTTCACATTTGTATATAATTTCATAAATGATAAAACTGGTAACATTATATTTCCTAAGCTGTTACAACTCGCAAAGTGGTAACGCCTAAGCTGTCACAAATCACGTCCTCTCGCGGCTGTTCAACAGTGATGTAAAAACATTCAATCATTGCATCGTTGCCGGTTATGGAGGAACTGAGCAGCTGGCAGTACCAAGTCAACAAATACATCATGAACTATCATTGCCACCTCCGTGATGCCATCTCTACATGTAATACACCAACTCTGCATTGTTGTCACATGACACAGACAGGCTTTGACAGGAATGCAAATTAGAGATTTCTAAAATGTCGCCACTGATGTTCTTGAACCAATATTCTTGAATCGACCAATAAATTCTTTCCATCAACCCAAAATTTGAACTACAGGGTCCCCTCTATAATGCTGACTTTAGTTCTATTCTAAATTCATTGCAAATGGGTGAAATATTCCTGCAGTGAAGGGTAAGGTTAGGTTATAGTCATAATGAAATAAATGTTAATAAATGTTACTGGTTATTTCAAGGTAATTTGGTAATATTTGAATTTTTTGTTGTTGTTATTTTACGTGTTTGCACATAATATATATGGCAAAATTAAGAATATTTTTAGGAAAAAAACTGCAAAAACAGTGTAAATAATTTCTATATTCAACTTTCCATTAGATGATAAATCTATTTATCTTGCGTAATCGAGCAAAATAAGTCTGTGCAAGAGTCTGAATCCATGCCGTTGTTAGGCAGATCTACCAAACAAAGGTTCGAGGTACATTACCGACATGAAAGATAACGCACGACTGTTTATGTATATATTTGCCGCGTATCCACACACCTCGATAGTTTATCGTTTTTCTCCTTAAAAAACCCCAACCCAGTTCAATTTCCTACTACACCTTTGTATATACTCAACTTTACGCAAAACACGTATTTCCAATTTGAACAGATTGGCCTAAGTCATTATAACATTGCCCTTTTAGCTATAAGTCAATGAATTAATATGAATGTATTTCACAGGTTACTTATTAAAAGACAATATCACATATTTTAACTTTCTGCTGGGCGGGTGGTAGCGCAGTGGTAGAACAGTTGGGCGTCGGTGCCAAGGTTCCAGGTTCAAATACCGCCCTGGGGGCCCGGCATCAATGTTCGCAAAAGTTACCTTTCTGACGCAATATTGATAGGATGCGATGTCTGTAGAGTGGCA
>JAUTBT010002281.1:0-10196 GCA_032361225.1 Lepetodrilus schrolli
ACCCTAAGATAGTATAGTGGGGACCCAAGGGCTAAAGAAGACCTAGTACTCTGTAAAAATAACAGTAGCACTATATGTCACAACATAAATCAGCCATCCTCGGACAGTTCTGTTGGTTATATAATGTGACATCCGCCTTCCATATTGGATTTCTAATCTATCGACAGACATGTGAGTTCAAGTTGTACATGTATTTTTCGCCATGTCGTTAAATCAGTATCCTTACAAATTTGCGCTATTCTAGTGTCGCGGATATCATTGCATGTGATAAAATGACACACATGAATAGAATGGAAGAAAAGGGAGGGGGGTGCGGGCGGAAATCATACCAGCAATTTAACCAGAGCAAATGTCTAGCAAATTATACCTAAAGCTAGCGGAAGTGTGCGCCATGCAATGTATTGTGGTATACTACGCAAGCGCTTATGATGCCACAGATAGAACATGGATACCCCACTCAGACACAGTATACTGATTCCGAGTTGACCAGTCCTTGTCTTACCCCTTTAATGCCGAGCGCAAAACGGGAAAAACAAGTACCGACTTTTGGTATGATGCGACCGGGGATTTTTGGTATGATGCGACCGGGGAATGAACCCGTGATCTTTCGCACACCAGGACGACGTTCTACATGTTCTAACCATTGCCTCATGGAGTAGGCTTATCAAACAAAGAGCTCGACAGTAAGGATTGTCCGTCTGCCCGGGACAGGTATTATCCACAGGCGGACATGTAAAATAGCGCAGATTAACAAGCCCTTAACCTACAGGGCAAGTAGTTTCATGTCCCACAGGACACTGGGACAGGTGCCTCAAAAAGTTCATGTAGAGTCCTGAAACACTGTTAAAACATGCATCACTGAAACTTGGTTAGATATTTAACTGATTATTTTGTTGTAAGTAAATAATACAGATCGTTTGTAATTCTTTAACTTTCAAATATACTTTTTTTTGTACCTGAACCAAATTTGGCTTTATGTAATTCTCCGTTAGTGTTCTTGCATCGAACTGGCAATATCTCTGAGTGAACAGAAGTGTCCCACTGATAACGGAACCCCCTTTCTTTACTGTGCGGCGTCGCAGGAGTAGGAGGGGGGCACGGAGTGGTGGGGGTTTTCAAATCGTCCGAAGTGTCAACATTTAAAGTTTGATCATGTATAACAATGTGAGTTGTCTTAATTCCGGCTGCTTCTTGTAGTTGTTCGGCAGTTAGAAGTCCCTGAGATGTCGCAACAAATACGTGGTCAGCTGATATTGCTTCATGCGCGTCTGAAATGGTTGTGGAACCAGCATGACCATCTTCGCCATTTTGTTGTTGATCTTCGGCGAAGGCTGAATCGTCACCATTCGGTAGATCCTCGGAAATATCGACTTCGGACATTACTGACAAACACGATCATTTACAACCGTTTTGCACATAACTAAGTATCATATATAACAAGAATAAACGTTTTCCCCGTATTTTCTTGCCTAAAACACACGATAAATCAAGCAGATTGCAAGAAGGAGATAAATTTAACAGTGACCTCGGTCATTTCCGTTCTTTGACGAAATATGGCGGAAAATCGAACGAAGAGGCCGTAGCCTCTAACACGATTTATTTTCGTAAAGATTATATAGATAATTTATTAGTTTACTTTAATATTTTACAGATTTAAAAACTTATATGACTAGTTATGACCTTTATCATTATTACGTTAGATAGTTGAAAATAATACTCTGATTCAGAGAGTAATTAGTTCAATGTGAAAAATGACTTAAAATATGGCCGATCCGCATGTTGCTTTCGGTTCAGGTTTCTCTGTAAGTATCGAGAATGACAGAGATAAACATATCTCTACATCTGGGCAAACAAGGAAATACACACTAAACAGTAGCCAAAGTGGTCGTAAATATTTGTTAACATGTCCATTTATTGAAAGGAACAAAATATATAACGTGCTCCTTTGACCACGTTAGAATAAAAACGAAAAGTGATCATGAAATAATAAATAATATAGTACAATACATTACAAATAACATGTTGAATATTATTGCCTACCAATATTATGCTAGAAAAGTAATGTATTTAAATACAACTTATTTATTGGTAAAACTTGGGGTTTATGGTATGCACCTAATTTATAAACTAGTTATTCCAGTGTTTACACCAATCTTGGCTCTTAGTAAACAGCTATCGGAGGTTTCCGCCCGCACCCCTATTTTTTTCATGTTTTCATCTCCCATCTTTAACATTAAGAAAACATTCTGCCCTCAAATTCATTGTTTCTAGAAAAGAAACTAAATTTTTGGACTTCAATCAGCCATCCTCCAATCGACCGTCCTCGGACAGTTCCGTTGGCCATATCATGTCCCCGGACAGTTCCGTTGTCCATATCATGTGACATCCGGCTTCCATATTAGATTTCTATCGACAGACACGCGAGTCTGAGTTGTACATGTATTTTTCGCCATGTCGTTTAATCAGTATCTTTACAAAATTGCGTTATTCTAATGTCATGGATATCATTGCATGTTATAAAATGACACACACGTGAATAGACTGAAAGAAAAGGGAGGGGGGTGCGGGCAGAAATCATACCAGGCTATCGTTCCAAGGATTTGTTTAATTTTTCTCCCTAACTTACAAGCAGTTGCATATATATGCTATTTATGATTTGCAGTAATGCTGCTTGTTAAACGGTGCCCATTACCTCACTACATTTGAAATAGAACCATTTAATGCTGATCCTGGGATTCGAACCCAAGTTGCTGGATTGTGAGTTCAACACTCAACCGGCTTTGCCAAATGGATAACCTCACAAGCCGAGATCAGACCCCCTCCATGGTGACTTGTTCAAGTACACTTACTAATCCAGTCACTTCTGTGCCAACGGGAAATTAGGAATTTTCTGTGGGACACAGGGTTCGAAATTACTGCTGGCTGGTTACGGGTCGTTTAACACCAAAACCCGTTTGTACCAAGTCGAGTCATTTCGCCCAGGTTGTTTCGTCCCGTGTTGTTTCACGCTTAGTTTGTGGTCAAATCGCGCTATTTTCGGGTCGTTTCGTACCATTATTTCGATCTATATTTCAATTGTAGTTATCGACAAAAAAAATAGTCATTTCATGCGTTCTTTCAATAACAGACTGGTTTCGCACCATTATATTCATCCATATTTCAGTTGTGATGACAACCAAAACAAACATAATTTCATGCATTCTTTCAATAACAGGGTGGTTTCGAGTCGTTTGGTACCATTGTTTGGATTCGTAGTCCAATTGTTATGATTGACAAAGAACATTACTTCTTCCCATAACGCAACTTTCATGATTATACATTTTGGCTATCTGAATATACTAGCGATTGTTTCTATGTTAAACTATATGCACTTGCATTAAACATCCTAGACGCAAAAGTAAAAACAGCACATTTTTTAATTACGTGACAGCCATCCAGACACACGGCTACGATGTCTGCATTGAGATCGAGGTGAGTGAAAACAAAGCACTGTAGACTGTTCTAGGTGAGTTTCATTATCTGTGATCGACAAAGAAACTCATTACAGGGGGACTTTATACAAATATGTATGCTGTATTATATTATTAAAAATATGTACAAACGATAATCACAATGTATATATGTATATTAAATAGAATAAACTTTATTATTAAAAACAGACAACCTTAATATGTACATTTATATATCTCTTGTACCACCGCTGGTGGTTTTTGAAGAATAAACTGTGTCTGATATCGCAAATGGGTGAAAGATTCCAGCAGCGACGTTAAACTCCATAATCACTCACTGTCTGTCTGATTAGCTATGATATGTATAAAACAACACATTGTGGGCAGTAAATTAATTCATTTCTATTTATTGTATTCAATGTATGCCAGATGGTCGCAGAACTGTGCGTAACATCACGTTATAAAAAGTTACTCCACTTTAGCGTTGCATATAAATAATTATAGTCTAAATAGTATCTTGTACATACACTATTATCACTTATTGCGTATTGGATTATTTTCTTACGAATTACTGTTAGCCTGTTATCAGCAAATATCCATTACATATCCATATACTCATGATAAAAAAAAAAAAAATTCATAGTGCTTATACATGTTATATGATGTTATTGAATGTAATTTCTGGAAGACAGATATTTTTATCACTTGCCTGTCCCGCAGGTTCAATGTTGCCATCTGAATCAATTGCCACTCTTTAGATCTTCTTGCCGAGGACAAACTTTGGAAACGCATGAAATACAAAATTCCATAGCGGTGGCTGCTATTGTGAAAGTGTAGCAGTTTCATATTTCTGTCCGACTTTATAGCCGAATTGTGAGTTGGAAATATCATACTTCAATTTGCTTACTTTGAAAACGGTAAATAGTAATGATAACTAAGTTAACTAACACATTGCCCCTATATGGCTATAATGGTTGTCAAAACATCTTCAGTGGAGGATTATTGTTGTGAAAACACTTGATTAATCTTGTACCCATACTCAGTATCGAATACCGGAAATAGTGTGCATCGAGTAGTACAATAGCATCAATGGAGATGAGGATTATCAAACAAAACAATATGGAACTACTACCTACTAAATGTGAACATTTTATTACTTTAAAAAAAAACAACACATTAATCAACCATTGGGACAAAATGACCCAACAGTAGTACGAATCGACCCGAGATTGGCACGAAACGACCCAGGTGCAAAACGATCCCAAAAGATGGAACGGGTTTTGGTGCGAAATGACCAGTAACCCTGCTGGCCCAGAGGACATAGGCCAGTAAGTTTCATTTTGAGCCAGCAGTTTTTATAAACTTGGCGGCCAGTTTTGGCCAGCTAAATATTAAGTGCTAATTACATGTCCTCCTTTAAGTTCAAGATACGTAAACATGATATCTAGCTCATATTAAGAATGACAGAATCAACTAAGACCATTTGGTTATAATAGGCTATCATCAAACTATTCTGTCGATATATTATGCCGTAGCAAGGTACAGAAAGTGCGCTCCTACTTTGATTTGGGGTATCTAGCATTATAAGTCCAACAAATCTAGGACCGCAAACATTTATTCAGCCAAGTCGTCCCGTATGGGTGAAATATTGCCGCTGCGACGGAAAGCACTCATTCATCATTATTCAGCCAAACGATTTTACATGTTGTAGTGTCTAATGCAGCGTTTAACATGACACATTTATTGGACAAAATACTCAATGCTAAATCTCTTTTGCATCATTTTTGAATATTTGGTGAGTCGCAATAACTCGGTTTTTTTGTGTGTTTTTTTTTTAGGCTAAGAAAAACGCTACCAATGTGTAGTGAGACTGTCTGACTGGATTTATGTGTCTTGTGTTGTAGGCCCTCGGGGCAGGGAAACTTCACCAGCTGGACAATGAGTTAATGGAGGCCCCTGAAGACGAGGATGATTTTGACGTGCTCAATGAGGAGACGTTTGGAGACATTGCAGATGGTATGTTAATTACTAGGAGTATCAATGATAGGCAATTATAAATAAAGGGGGCCTTTCTCCATAGGCCCAATGTTAATGGTGGTCAAATCTGTAATTTGCAGTAGGTCCCATAGATACCTTTAACATTGCAGATTTTCAAATGACCAAATGCTGGATTATGGACGTCAAGGCATCTACGGTTGCCTCCATCATGGAAAGGGTTAAATGCCCATGGTCCTGTTCCACAGAACAATTATTGTGCTGTAGAGAGTCGTAAAGTCCTATACGTTAAGATAGAGTTACGACTCGTAGCACTACAATCTTTCTGTGGAACAGGGACCAGGATGCTTAGAAATTATTTTCTACTCCATGGTAATCGTAAATTGGATTCAGTAATTTATATACATTTCCGATGTGCACATCTTATTAATGAACAGTGAACAGGGGGGGGGAACGTTCCTTTAAACTGCTGTTTTTTTCCATTGACAAAACGGTGTGTCCAGAGTATTCCAAACACTGTACTGCAGTGAAAGGAACACCCCCTATGCCTGTAAGGTCCTGACTGGCCCTGTAGATAATTGATCTGGACTACTTTCTATGTTACAGCGGAGTTTGACTGGGAGAAACAACATGAGATGTTTGCCGGAGAGCTGGAGGCGAGCTCCCTCTCGGAGTCGAAGGGCTACGGAGAGACCACCAAAGACTCAGGCTTCGACACGGCTGAGAAGAGTTACCGTATCCAGGAGGTGAGTGTTTGAGACAGGTTTTCTGTTGAGATTAAAGGCATACAATCATGGTTTGTTGACATATTTCATGGTCAAATGTCTTTTAGCTGAAAGTATATACATGTGATTTGTATACACAAATATATTGGGCCACAAACTACATTTTCCGCATGTCTCACTGGTTTTTACTATTTTTATAGTTTTGTATTTGTTATCGCAAAATTAAAAAAATGCTAAAATACAATATCAAAATATTGAAAACCAGTGGGATTCAGAAAATGCAGCTTAGGTGAGATAAATAAAATAATTTTAAAAAATAAACAATATGAAAATAGTGCAAATCAGTGGGACATGTGGAAAATGTAGCTTGTTGCCCAATATACTTGTGTAGACAAATCAAATGTACATACAGTACTTTCAAGTAAAGTATGTTTGCCCATGAAATATGTCAACAAACAATTGTAAGCATTTAAACCCCCATGGGATTGATGATGGATGTTGGGAAAGACTGGGATGTGATGTATAACATTTGACAATGCTTGAATCCACATGATAAATAGCATTTGCTAGATAGTATCTGATCCCAGTGATTGACTGAATTGATAAAAGTGAAAGAATCTTGAAAGTGGCTCTAAACCACAATTCGAGGAAAAAAAATAGGAACAAAATACAAAGATTCCTGCTGCGATCAAAGCAATAAATTACTAACAATCAATCAATCTACGAAACATTTGTTTAGCCAAAAAATAACTATTTGAATACATTGATGTGTCATGTAAGTGAAGCCAGCTGGCAGTCGCAGGTTTACTGCAACGTCATTCAGCGCTACAGATGTTGCGGGTTTCCTCCTGCCCTAAACTGACAAGCCGTGATATAAATGAAAGTGATTGAAAGTGTCTTTTAAACATGGAACATAAATTATTATTTTTCAAATGGCAACAACAAAGAAATTACCTAATACATTTGTGGTGTTCCACCCATCCCCCAGGAGATCATGGAGCAGAGCATCAACCACCTGGTGTTGGATGAGGACGATGAGAGCAGGCTGGTCAGCTTGGCAGACCCGGCTATCATCAACACAGGAGGGACTGCCATCCCCTTCTCAATGGCCATGGTAATTTGTTCAATGTGGTCAGCAACTTGGGCCCCATTCCTTTTAACTGTGCAATGTGGTCTCAGACAGACAGGTGACTTCACTCCAGTACGCTGTACTGAGTGAAAGGAGCGACTCGCACAAGCAAAATGGCGGCAAAGTTGTCTTAGATATGGTGACATCCCTGTACCTTTCGGTCTGCATCACCTCACAGTGTGCAAGACGTTTCATTGACGAAATTGTCAGTCCGGAGTATTTCGTACACTTCGCACAGTTGAAAGGATCGGGGCCACAGTGTCACGTGTGTATTTTGATCAAGGATCTTTCTTTGTTTTGTTACCACTGCAACACGTGCTGGGGTTTAATTGTACTTGGTTAAAGTTGTCCTTTAGTCTGAACTGGTTGTAATTAGGGGTGCAAGGATTTACTGATGCATTGGGTGACGTAAAACAATAATTCACTCACTCACTGATGCATTGGTGCATCACGATACAAAGTTTCACTATTCGCATATCATATCGCGAGGCTATGTATAGATACACAATGATACAGATGCATTTTATGCGGGTGGTAGCGCAGTGGTAGATGGTTGAACTTCGGAGCCAACGAAAATTACCTTTCTGACATGATATTGATAGGATGCGCCGTCTGTGGAGTGACAATGCAGTTTGCTCTTGTCAGTACCAGCCGATGCTCACAGGTTTACTGCAATATTCAGCGCTACTGATGTTACAGGTTTCCTCCTGCCCTAAACTGACAAGCCATGATATAAGTGAAAGAATCTTGAAAGCGTCACTAAACCCCAACACACACACAAAAATGTAACGTGTAGAGAGTGCTGGGTTTTATGTGTGCTTTGTTGGCCGGACTGAACTATTGTTAATTTCAATATGTCTTACTGTATGTGTAGAGTAGAATTAATAGAGGCCTTGGGATATGATGTATTATATAATAATGCTTGAATTCACATGATGTAAAGCATTTGCTAGATAGTATCTGATCCCAGTTGTCGGTTGTAAGCAGTCTTGGTAACTATTGCAAACTATCATTGTCTCCACTTAATCACAGACTTCAGAATAGCAAAGTAAGCTAACATTAAACTTGAATACATTTAATTCAAGATAATATTGGGATGACTGTTTTTAATAGTAGCGATGTATTGCTATTATTATGAATTGGTGACAACTGAATACTAGCAATTTTTTGGCAAATACCCAGTTATATTGACCGCACCTAAAGATGAGTAGATGATGTTCTAAATATGCAATCATTGTAATCTTTTCATCGGTTCAGCAATTTAAAAAAATATATTTAAGTTATGAGTTCTGTTGACATGCTAATATTTCAGGATTGTTTTTTTAAAATAAAGATATTTAATATACAGCCAGCAGTTATTGTGCAGGTAACAATTCAGCCATTACTTTGAAATAATGTTTTACTCTTTTATCTTCAGCTGAGTATTTTTTTCATAGGATTATTTGCCAATGGGATATGATGTACAACATGATAATGCTTGATTCACATGATAAATAGCATTTGCTAGATAGTATCTGATCCCAGTTGGCAAGTTGACAGTAAGCAGGTAAACAAGGTCAAGATGTACATGTATGGATTTTGAATATGATTATGAATGAAGCTTCCAAATTGGATATCAAAAAGTCTCAGCATATATGACATCATTATGAATTAATTGTGTTCTTTCCACAAAATGATTTCACCTGATTATTATAAATTAACATAAATACATGAATTTAAAACATTCTACATTGGGACTTGATGTCTTGACATAGAGCTGTTTAGTAATTTGTTTCTATTAATATTTTCCAGAGGGAACCACATCTGGAGAAACTGTTTGGCCCTTCTTCACCTCCAGCATTCCTGGACACAGAACACTTGGTACTTTCCTGTCTAGAATACATTTTAATACGTATGGGTGAAATATTCTCACTGCGACGAAAAGCACTAATTCAATCAAAATCAATTTTTATATGCACACCTCTCTGTAGTCATGGGAAAAACGATCTTTTAATTATTAATGTATATCTTGTTAACAGTAGGAAGGGAGATACTGAAATCTTGGGAGACATACTCATAAGACTGGGTGAAGGGAATCCCTGTGCTGGGGAGTGACCCATCGTGGGTGGGGTCATAGCCCGTGAGGTGAAAAATTCCTGCAGTGATTTTTAACCTTCACTGTGCTGGAGGCAACTGGTGATGCCCTACAGCAGGGAATTTGATTAATCCCAATAGGCAGATTGAGCAACGAGTTAATCAATCAAAGCTTAAGATGTACTATTCATTGTTGTGTATGGGTGAAAGATTCCTGCTGCAACATAAACCAATAATTCACTGATTGGAATATTGGATATAGATTATGTGTGGTATATTTATATAATAGTAATTTCGCCATTTTTGGGGGGATAGCATAGATTTTTGGGTATGCAATTTTTCTTTTCTTCTATCCAATGCTTCATTTTGCTTTTGTTCACGTGATGTTTCATCGCCACGTATGGGTGAAAGATTCCCGGTGCAATGAAATACAATAACTCATTGACGTCATGTTTCCTGTGCAGATGTCTCCGACCAGCAAGAACATATGGGGGTCGCCAGCCATGGACTCTCCATTCTCCCAGTCTGCTGGCACCAATCTGCAGGCCTTGTTCGACTTCGCCAAGGGAGCTGCAGGAAACATACCTCAACCCACAAGTGTATGTACTGCTACTCTCATGGACTTGTTTCTTGCATGGAATTTGAGAAAGATTTAAATTTATTATATACTTGGCAGTAGGATAGAGGAATATATCAGTGACGAGAAATCCTTATATCGTCACTCTGTAGAGTAGCGATATAATATATTGCCACTCTACAGAGTGACTGATATACCTTTATCTCAGTCATATAACTGTCACTCTAGCAATATCCTGGACTACTTTC
>JAUTBT010002282.1:0-10193 GCA_032361225.1 Lepetodrilus schrolli
TTTACTGCAACATTCAGCGCTACGGATGTTGCGGGTTTCCTTCTGCCCTAAACTGACAAGCCGTGATATAAGTGAAAGAATCTTGAAAGCGGCTCTAAACCCCAATTTATAAACAATAAATAAAAAATAAATCATACCATCCATTCACTTTTTTAATAGAATTAAAAAGTGTGTATGTTTGTGTGTGTATGTGAGTGCGTGCGTGCGCGTGTGTGTACGTGCGTGCGTGCGTCAGTGTGTGTGTGTGCGTGCGTGCGTGTGAATGTGTGTATGTATGTATATGTGTGTATGCGTATGTGTGCATGCATGTGTGTGTATGTATGTGCGTGCGTGTGCGTCCGTGTGGGTTCGTGCGTGCGTGTGTATGTATGTGTGTGCGTGTGTGTGTATGTGTGTGCGTGAGTGTGTGTGTGCGTGCGTGCGTGAGTGTGTATGTGCTTGTGTTTGTGTGTGTCTGTGTGGGGGGTGTATGTGTGTGTGCGTGCGTGTATCTGTATACGTGTGTATCTTTTACGTGGTAGTTATGGTGTATAGTAAATCAGTAAGTCAAATGGCAAGACAGAAAGTAAGACAGATAGACAAACAGACAAATATCGTTATATATAAAGTGAACGTGCTCATATGAAAACAGCTTGAAGCAAGAAGAATTTCAGACATGGGATAATACTCCTAATTACATTTTTAACTTGCACATCAATTAGATTTAATGTTTTTCACAGACACATTTTAATAACTGCTTGTATAAATGAGCTGTGCGTTGTTAGCAACACATTACGAAGGAATATATAGAAGAGTGGCTGGAAAAGATAACAACCCTGTCTCCTGCCTGGAATCCGCTTCGATAGTGCAGGAATGTTGAACCTCTCTGGAATAGGCTATGAGTAATGAACGTGGGCAAAGACATCGGAGGGTGAAACGTATATCACGTACACGTGTACGTCGTGTGATCACTCTACGTTGGTTGAGATGAGCTTCCATGCACTTGATGATGCAATCCACAGCGTAATGCATTTATAGCGTCTGCACGCGCTGTCTTTGAAGAATGCATGCCACGCTGAGTAAGGACAGAGAAAACTTTCTTCATCGCGGGATCGGGTTTCTAACTACCACTTCTGCCGTGTCACGTGACCTGGCATGATGCTCTAAGTATACGGCTGCGTTATACCGTTGTTTAGGAACAGAACCGTTTAACCTCAAGATTCCGAGATTGGTCGAGTTCAAGTGGACAGGTAGATTAATAGGCTGAGAGCCGGACTGGCATTTTTTCTTTTCTTTTCTGTATTCAGATTTTTTTCCTCGTGGCCGTTATAGGAATTCCATCGGAAGTATAAGCAGGTCAATAGACCGGGGTTAGAGTGACGGGACCTCGGTTTGGAGAGGCGGCAGGTGTGCGCGCGGATGGTGATGAGCGGAAAGTCCATGGTGGAGTTATATGCGTGGGTGAGGTAACAGTGACAGACGTGTGATCTCTCCCAACAGCTCCTGGGCCTCCAGGAGGAACACTAGCAATCAGCTGTATGGCCTCTCTCTCCGTGTAAACAATTGAGTTCCTCTATTGACAACCCCGTTGAGCGATACGCGGCAGCTCTCACCACAGAAAGCCGGTGGTCTGACTTGACGTGTGTACAAGTCATGCCTGGTTCGTAACTGTGTTTAACTTTCTCCTCGCCAGGTAAGGGACGCTAGGTGTACGCACACAGGTGTGATTAATCGATCAGACGGTGAATATACAGATCCCGAATTGACGTTCGATCCGGTTCTGTGTCGCAATCCACGGTCACTTCCAAGGAATGCTGCAATAGGAGGACATGGACTAATCAGTTGGAAGTCTCAGGACTTGTGGCGTGCAGGACTTGGCTAGGTGTCCCTGATACTCGGATACCGTTGACGATGTCGTACGTGATGGGGTACTCCGACGTGAAGCCGTGGATATGGAGGGGACAGGACTGGATACTATCTCGGAAGATCCTGGTGACTTTGTTGGCCGTGTCTGCTCTTACGTTTCTCATAGGAATTGTCATGCTGGCAGTGTACGTATATGTATGACTCCTATATACATCAACATAGTTCTTCCTGTATACTATTATTATTAGTATTATCATTATCATTATTTCTATTATTATTATTATTATTATGCACATTTATATAGCTCAAATATCCAGAATAACTGCTCAAATGCGCTTTTGGCAAATAGGTCCAGTATAATATATGATGTATAGTACAGTTGTCGTTATAGTGCTAAAATAAGCTCATCTGAGTTATGATGGCTGCATCGATATTTGCATTACAATATAGCAGCAGCAATAGCATAAAAACCGTATACATTCTGAATAATCAAACGAGGTTCAAATGCTACAAAAACTGTGGAGATTTAAATTAAATATTTTCATACAGCACAATGCAACCAGAAATCGGTACGAGCCACTTACAATTCTGTTATTCGTATTGGGATTTTGAATCATAGCATTTTTACACTAATATCTTTTACCAATTCCACAGTTAGTATTATACCATTATCATAGGAGCAGTAGGATTTGTTGTGATTTGTTCTTATACAATTTTAAATGTTTCAGACATATTTAGTTACCAAATTAACGAATTGAATTAGATATTATATAGATGCCACAATAAGTAGAAGTGTTTAAGTCATACACCCTGTCTGACCACCACTCATACATTTACCCTGCCTTGTACCGACTAGATACTTTATGTGCAATATATTAACTCCAGTATTCCAATACGTACTTATATCAGACACCAGTACTTACTTCGGGTATGACATAACAATATAACACTCATCGGCGGGATCTGACAACTATTTTTTTATGAAAGCTTCTGATTGCAAGTTGTTTAATGCCGTTGGATTACTTGAACTGTAGTATCTACCTTCCTCTGATCAGCTGGGATATACACGTACCTACTAAAACCAGTACTGAGCCAGGCTGTCTTTAATGTATGTTTGTACATTGAAAGCCAGTGCACCCATTGTGGCCAATGCGATTCAACATATATCATCTTGAATGCTTTGTGAGAAAACTGGGAGCATTACAATTAACCGTCAAGGTCGCTATGCAAAGGATGGATGCGCCTGAGGGTGGTTATGTCCACCATACGTACGAGTGATACCAGTTTGTATCAACAAGACCAATAATAGAAATCAATGGACCATAACGCGATAGTCAATACATTAATAGGTCAACTGTAATAAGGTATATTTCCATACCAGTGCACTGAATAACAGGATAGCTAAGCTATTCTTGCAATATACGCTACACGATCCATACATGTATGTAACGTACTTTTCATACGTGTTTATGTAGACACTATTAAGTAGACGTTAGTTTAGTAGTCATAGTGCATTAGTAGATAGAGCGCATTATATATTTAGTACAAGTATCTTAATGTGTGTGTGTATGAAAGTGGCGAACATTTATAGCCATGGACAACAAACGCTGTCAGTGAGAACACAACTATGCTGGTCAACATTTACATTTGTAGAGAATGCAAAATGTGTTATTAAACTTCAAATTCCAAATGAAAACAAGCAGGACAGACTGAAAATGTATAGACTCTTGGCCATGGATCCAATATGGTACATGTTGATCTTTGTCAATATGGAAAGGCTTTCTTATTCTGGATTACTTACTGTCATACCTCGGTAGGATATTTATAAATCAGGTAATACATTTTTTCAACCCATTAGCACTCATTATACGTAATATACTCGTAAGAAGATATGTTGGGTCTTACGTATCACACTTTCGATAGAAACCTGCCATGTAATCCTACTTTCGCTGTAATAACCTTCACCAGACACCGCACAGCACATGCACATCAAAGTAGATGCGATAAACTTTAGATACCAGAATCGCCAGGGATGCGTGTTTAAATCTCGACACGTAGATATCCACACATCATATCTCACTCAGGCATCGCGAGATGTTGGCCCAATCTCAGAGCCTCCCATACCACCCCATCAAATACGCGCTCAACACCCAGGTATAATTTTAATTACGTTATTATTCTATTTAGACAAGTCACGTGGATATTATAACAGTTGCTTTCGTCGAAAGTTTAGATAACTCAGATAGCATCCATCTCTTTTCGGAGAGGTTAGGAACCGGGTAAGAAAATATAACTCTTCTGTGCTAGGGGATGTGAAGAACATGTTTATTATGTATGTAGTTTGATAGGGATCATTATAGATACAATGGATCGGCTTTGATCTATGGACTGTTAACTGTTGGGGTTCTATTTAAAGTAAAGTTATGACGAAGCCACGCAGTAGGATGAAGAATTGGACTTGACAGACCTGTGACCGTGATAGGAAATATATACTCAACAAAATTAATTAAAGACCAGTAGTTACTTTGGACATATACATTTAGCTTTATAATATTTTAACAACGAAGAATTTCCAAACGTCTACAGTTTCCAGGTACTTTCTCCAAGAGTGGCACCAGATTCTTCAAGCCGAGTTCTAAAATTTGGTAGAAAGCTTCCCGATAAAATATCTGCCGGTCCTTAATTTATTTTGTTGAATATATATGGCACATCTAGGAGTAGTTAATATTGTTAACGTGTTGTTTTCATTTTTACTACTTGTTCTTGAGCTTATTGTGTGTAAATGTTGAATGGCTGCAGCATACTATCCACACTAAGTTAGAACACGATTCTGTATGGGTCCTGTTCCATAGAACTCTCGTAGTGGTAGTATCATTCTGTGGAATGGAAGCTTGGTTATTAATGGACAATCTGTCAGAATAAAATTTAAAAAAAACAGTTTAAACTTTCCCTGTTTATCAACATATCAAATCGGTCCACTAACTCTATATGGATATCAAAATATGAGAGAAGAAATATAATTAACAGGTGCCTGATATGCTTCTCGCGTTTCCTTATCAGAAACGGTAGGAAAATGTGATTATGTAATTTATTTATAGATATAATATTGTTATAAACAGTTGGGATGTCTGCTAAATTCAAACGACGAGTCGTCTATTGATGGATGTATATTGGAATATGTGTTTCATTTATGGATGTATGGATGGGATGGAGAGATGGTTGGAAGGATTGATGGACAATGGGAGGAGGGAGGGATTGAATGGATGGGTTAATAGCTGGATGGAGAAACAGTACTGCAAATGAGATTATGTTGCGTATATCAAGTGAATGTTCTTTGCATCTATATAGCTCAAATTTAGTCCTAAGTTAATCATCTGTGACTGTATAAATTTAACTCAACAACCTAAAATATGCAAACTGTAGTATACATTAAGTACCAATGATTTTGCATTATACATTTATGTTTAAGTAAACTAATTTTATGTACTAGTATATTATTATAACAACACAACCAATTCAATACTACATAGTATACTGCATGTACAGGTTATGCCTGCAACAACCATAAACATATGATCAATTTCATGCTACGGACGAATGCACGAAATTAGGGTACACATTATTCAATTTGGTCTTAAAATACAGAATGTATTTAATGCGTAGGAATTAAATACGACCACAAGCAAGTCGCATTTTTCGCATTAATATCATGCTCGCATTAATTTCCTGATTTACAGTAGTAATGCTGTCCTCTTGAGATAGTTACACCACAGCCAAGAAAAGAAACACTGAGAATGCCTTTGTTTTGTTTGGTAATCGGAACCATTGGTATACATACACACACTGTGACCAGCTGCAGGTCGTGTTGCCCTCCTGTCATCAATATGGGAACATTTAAAGACCTGGGCACTGTTTCATGAAGCTTTCATGTCCTCTAACCCTTTCCCTGATGGATTAGGCATAGTCACGGCTCTTTAGGGCATCTCTGGTTGCTTTCAGCATGGAGAGGGTTAAGAGACCATAGAGCTGTCGCAGTGATCAGATATAGGATAATTATAATAATAATAATAATATTTTATTTTTCCTTCTCAACTCCCTGAGAGTTCTGTGGTCTATTAGTAGCTATGAGAGCTTTGTGAAACAATACCCTGGGTCTGATGTGATCATTGTGAAGAACAGGACCCTGGTCTCATTAATTAGTAGAGAGTAACCTGCTTCATGCTGCATGCAGCTACAAATGCCCAGAAATTATGTTTAGTCCAGCAGGGCTCACGGTTATACTTCGATCATTCAGTTGAGGTTATATTCTATCTTTTACAAGCAATAGTGTGAGACACAAACTGAGAAGAAAAAACACTCTTTGTTTTTTATCCCCAAGAGCTCATCGAAGTGAGTGACTTGTGTGTAATGCCACTGTGAGTGAGTGAGTGAGTGAGTGAGAGTGAATTTTTGTTTTACGTCACAGCGGGAATCTTTCACCCATACGTGACCATATGGTATGTGACAAAGACCTCATATATCACTGCATCTAGCTAGCCTTGACATCAACGTACTCAATAACAGATTTGTAGCAGTTTTCAATTTAATGCAAGAATAACAATACTTTATCTATACTTGTATCAATATATTACTGTGTTCCTGTCATATATTGTTTTTATGGTTTTATTTAATGCCAAATAAGTCAAGGATCTCTTTCATTGTTCTTCTCTGTGAGTTCATTATGTCTGTTGTGTACTTCCATTAATTGTGACTCTTCGTCTTTGTGCCTCACATATATTGTGACTTTTCTTCATTGTGACTCTTCTTCATTGTGACTCCATTTCATTTCAACTCTTCTTAATTATGACCCTTCTTCATTGTAACTTCTTCATTGTAACTTCTTCATTGTAGCTTCTTCATTGTAACTTCTTCATTGTAACTTCTTCATTGTGACTCTTCTTAATTATCTTGTCTTCATTTTAACTCTTCTTACTTATGACCCTTCTTCATTGTGACTCCTCTTCATTGTGACTTCTCTTTATTGTGACTTCTCTTCATTGCAACTCTTCTTCATTCCAACTTTTCTTTTTATTTGACTTCTTTATTATGACTCCTATTTATTGTGACTGCTACCATTCATTTAACAAAATATCTAAATTACATTGGTCATCTAACTGTCACACTATACTGTATTAGTTTTCCTGACCCATCAGTAAGTCCTATTCCTTCCACTGTTGATATAACCTAACACACCACCATTGACACACAGTCTTCTCTGATGCCCCCACTGTGGTTCTCAGGTCCTTGCAGTGATCGAAGTAGGTCTGTTTTCCAATGGGAAGGTGTGATGTGACTTATAGGTCCAGGAGAGTCGAGTGTGTTGTCCAAGTGTGAAGTCTCTGTGTGAAGTCTCTGTGTGAAGTCTCTGTGTGGGGGGGAAAGGTGACCAGCAGTTTCTGTGTGTCTTTCGTCTACATCAGATTGTCCATGCTTCAGGGTAGATACCTCCCCTTCTTCGGACATCAAGGCATATGTAATATTCCTGTTTCCCATACATTTAGCCCATGAATTTCACATAGTATTGTTCATATAATTATATGTAATTTCCGTGGTCTCGGGACATTTTTGAAAAGTTTAAAATGTGCCTAAAGTTGAGTATATGCGTAGCTATATTTCCACAGGCATGGGTCTAATTTATTCTGAGGGCATAGAATGTTGTATAGTGGTAGATCATCAGACTTCAGAGTCAAAGGTCCTAAACTTGGTTCCTCACACCGGAAATGTCATCAATGTTAACATAAGCTACCTTACAGATTAGATCATAATAGCAGGCACTGTCTGAAATGTCAGTGGAGTTATCATCCTTGGTTCGTCGATATTCACAGGTTTACTGCCACATTAATAATTTCAGGTGTTGCAGGTTTCCTCTTGTCGTAATTGAGTGAGTCATTGCTTTACACTACAGTGGCACTCTTTCACCCGTATGTGTAAGCTGTAAGCTGACAAAGCCATCAGAGCTCAATAATATACACCCAGATTGAGTCCCATCTTGAACATCTTCCAAGGCCAACATCTGGCAAAATATCTTTCATAAACTCATCCGATCGTTATTCAATCATATTCAGAATACTAGACCACAATTAACTTCTATCTATGATTTGTGGCCTTCGATGATCGGTTGGACGACAATATTGCTTCGTACTCAATATATTGACCATTGAAGTGCTTCTCTCAGTTTGCACTCGGACACCTACAGTGTTTGTCATCATGTCAAGTGTCTCCCATACGCCTCCTTTAATAACACGGGCTGCCTCTATAGTAACACTAGATACCCCTTTAATTAGTAACACTGGCTACTTCTTAGTAACACTGCCTGCCCCTCTAGTAACACTGTCTGCCCCTCTAGTAACACTGGCTGCCCCTCTAGTAACACTGGCTGCCACTCTAGTAACACTGGCTGCCCCTCTAGTAACACTGCCTGCCCCTCTAGTAACACTGGCTGCCCCTCTAGTAACACTGCCTGCCCCTCTAGTAACACTGTCTGCCCCTCTAGTAACACATGCTTCCTCTATAGTAACACTAGATACCCCTTTAGTTAGTAACACTGGCTACTTCTTAGTAACACTGGCTGCCTCTCTAGTAACACTGGCTGCCACTCTAGTAACACTGGCTGCCACTCTAGTAACACTGGCTGCCCCTCTAGTAACACTGGCTGCCCCTCTAGTAACACTGCCTGCCCCTCTAGTAACTCTGGCTGCCCCTCTAGTAACACTGTCTGCCCCTCTAGTAACACTGACTGCCACTCTAGTAACACTGGCTGCCCCTCTAGTAACACTGACTTCACAGAGGCTTGTTAGACACAGCGGGCACCTGCTACACACAGTGGCTATGAAGTGGATAATGACGGTCAGTGGACAATGGTCCTGTCATGATGTAGACATGGTCAGATTGCTGGACTCTACTAACTATGCCAATCAAACATATAATAAAGGTCAAAGGTAAAGGAGATCGACATTCCAAGATTTGCTAAGTTTTCTGTGGAAACTTGTACTGGTCCTTGAAGAGTATGTGTACAATATGTCAATAAGATGATTCTGTTTTATACTTTGTGAAAAGTGTATCTAGCTGTTGGTTGTAATTATTTCTATTTCAGCCATGAATTTAGTGTAGTCAAATTTTACATTTCACATACCTAAAACAAATTCATAATAAAAGCATATAATATGTTCTAAAAAAAACCATTTACTGTAATTGAACATGTATGTTTTATAATATTATTATAATTAATGTTAGTGTTCACACAGCTGTTGTGAATGGAGGACAAATATCAATTTTACATAACACACTGTAATGGTAATATAAGGCATGCATAGAATAGCGGTTAGACCATTACACTCACAACCCTTTCTGAGTTTGAATCCCTCCGAGGTGAAAATATAGTCAGTGACAGTTTATTACTAACAATTCACACAGAAAATATTGTTTCTTGGGAGAGTTTTGGTAATACGTTAATTAACTATTGATGAACATATTCTCAACAAAATAAATTAAGGGCCAGTAAATTTATCGGTAAGCTTTCTACCAAATATCAGAATTCGGCTTTAGGAACGTGGTGCCATACTTCTTCCTATTCTTGAAGAGTACTTGTAGACATTTGGAACTTCTTCGTTGTTAAAATAATATAAAGCCCAATTTATATGTTCAAAAATGGCTACTGGGTCCTGTTCTACAAAACAATAGTAGAGCTACGAGAGCTGTAACTCCTAGACGCTAACATAGAGTTACTACTCTCGTAGTGCTACAATCATTCCGCAGAACAGGGGATACACATATAAGCAAAGCTTTGCTGGAGAATTTCTGAACATTCTCTGTCATCTCAGCTTCGTCTGTATGTACACTAACTGTGGGTCAAGTTTCCCACACTTTGGAGATAGAGATGAGTTGATCACACAGGCTGACATCATTGGGTCCACACAGAGGTGAATACAGTAATGTTCCTGTGTGTGTACAGTGAGGGAGACTAACATCCACATGTCTATTCAGACAGACCCGCAGTACTCGGTTAAATACACACGGTTTTGTCATCACCTCCAGTCTCGAGCTGACCGTTCTCTGTGTGTGGGTTCAGTGTGTTCACATAGATAGCTTGTAAGATTTCTTCCACTTGTGTGGAGATGGAGCGTATTTATTAAATTATCATCTTGCCTATTTATTAAATTAAGGGGCGGTAGTGCAGTGGTAGAATGTTAGACTTCGGAGCCAAAGGTTCCGGGTTTAAATCCCGCCCCATGAGCACGGCATCAATGTTCGCGAAAGTTACCTTTCTGACGCGATATTGATAGGATGCGATGTCTGTAGAGTGGCAATGC
>JAUTBT010002283.1:0-10193 GCA_032361225.1 Lepetodrilus schrolli
TTATTATTATTATTATTAGTAGTAGTAGTAGTAGTAGTAGTAGTAGTAGTAGTAGTAGTAGTAGTAGTAGTAGTAATAATACGTTCTAGAATATGTCGACACCTGTTACGACATCTTCGTCACTAAGATACATGTACCAACATCGAATCTGGTAGAATGTATGGCGATTAACACACACACAATTCCAAGACTGGAGTACAATAGACATCCACAGAGTACTGACAAAATGTCGCTGATGGTAGTTATTAGAATCGATGCCAATATGCATTGCCATTGTATATATTTACCAGAATCGTTGCAGGTAATGTCTCCAAGCATCTATTGTCACAGAACCATCGCAACTGAGTTTTCGCGAGTATAAGACGAAACACAGAACTGCATACGTTCAAGCACAACATGTACATATGTTACAAACAATAGTATCGCTCGTAAACAGCTGACAAGCTGAATTATATCATTAATAGCACCGTAGATGATTGCAGTTGCTGGTCAGATCGTGTACTTACGAGAGCGCTATGGTTTCATAGTAGATAAGAGAGCTTCGTGAAACGATACACTGCTCTCAAATGACGTAGGCACGTTGATGTCGGATGAGGCACAGGGACTTGTGGAGCGGACCCAGTACATCTGACTTGTCAAAACCAGTCAACATAACCTTTTTTTTTTTACAAACTTAATAAAAATAAAATCCAAAAAGTATCAGTAAGTTTATTGGACTAGTAATGCATAAATTTGCATTCAGTTATTAAAAGTAACCCAATTCTAAATTTCATCATTCCGTTCACAGAAGAGAGTCAGACGCACTGGGTCCGCTCTACAAGTCCCTGTGGGATGAGGTGCTTCATGCTTCAGGACTTCCAATCAGAACGTACGTTTCATATTATGATTAAATGGTTACCGATCAATAAAATTTAATAGAACATTTGAAATAATAAAGCAACTTAAACACATTACGCAATAATACGAATATATGTGGGTTCTTTTCCTGCTGCTTCCACCCTTTACAGATTCCTGTGTGGTGCCTTCCTGTAATTTTAACTTTGAACTGACTGCAAAAGAACATATATAAGTAAAGAATGAAAGCAGTTAAACATCTACTGTATAGCACATTTTGAGATCCGACTTTGATGTAACGTTCATACATGTTTTTAGACACTATTCGTGCATGTCTCGTCGACTTCTCGTCAGGTATGGCCCCAAATATATACAGAGGTTGCCCCAGAAGAGTAATGGAGCGAAGAACCACGAGATGTTTGCTCTCGTTCCGATGAAAGGAGAATTTCTATAGCGCCATCGTATGGCAATCAAACACCAAATTTTCACCAAAGAAAAATAAACGAAATCTCCCATAAGGAAATGTTTTCCAGCAATTATCGAAGTCTGTTTAAGGACGTACGAGCAGTGCAAATCTAATGGAGCATATTCTTTTGGACATTCCTGACTTTTTTGTGTTGATCCCCGGATGATCCTGTCGCTGCCACGCCCACATGTAAACCCATCTTGAAGTAGATACTCGTCTTGTGAGGCAATACAATACGTATATAACTTGATAAACGATGTAGATAAACAGGTGCGGGCGATTCTTTCGTGGGAATAGATGGGGAGACCTATTAGAATTGAGGCATGATGTTTCAGAGACGTTGGTTGTTATATAGATGTTTAAGAGCCGAGCTTCCTAGAATGACTTGTAATTTTTTTTGTTACTTTTACGATGCCACCTGTGTGCTCAGGATGTCAAAGTCATGCTTTGCTAAGAGACATAAATAAATTTAATTGTCCATTTGTTCACGGCCTTGTCACATAAGAATCGAGTATGAATGTCAATATCAGAAGTAAGATATTGTAACGCAAGCCTACCTTGTGTAACTTTTAACTGAAAAGTATCAACTGAGGTCCGTTTAAGAATTAGATGCGTGGATGAGTTTTAATAGACGGTTATATCAGATAATAATAATATGATTAAAAATATAATAATAAAAAGTTCGATTCGCAGCGTTTGCCATCTGCTTGACTTGTAATGAATACTGTAACTTTTGCTTCTTTAGAATTCATTTTCTATATAGTCCATGTACGTTATCTTACGATAGACCTGCGGTATATACATGTCTTTTTGTATGTGCAACGCTACATGGATCACCAATACAGGGTCAACAACAGAAGGAAGACTTATTATTATTACACGTGTTTACCATGTATTCTAGAACATGGTGAATTCGTTGTTTCAAAAGATAAAAATGCAACGTCGTCATTAATAGGATGCAAGTATAAAAATGCACTTTATTAATCATTGTTCCAAATTAGATACAATTATCCTTCTGGATAAATAATAATAACAATGAAAAGGCCACTGCTCTCTGCTACCAGCAGAAAGACAGGAAACAGCTATTTAATGTAGTGTAATTAATATGTACAATCACAATAACACTTGCCAATAAACAGTGTTTTAGCCATTGTATTGGTCCCCATAGCTTGTCTCCAACGCACGCTCTCATCACCATTTCCATGACATCAGATATTACTTACAATACCTATGCATGTACCTCATCACTTGCAGAAAATATGCATAAGCATCTATCTATTCATTGTCAATATCCACCCATCCATTTCACCACAGAGCATTACGATTCTCAATAGGTGCTGTGTGCAGCTCTCAATCTCAACATGTCGAATGTCTGATGGGCTTTTTATTCAGAAGACCACCACTGTTTTAAGTCTATATGATCCACCCTGAACCCGTGAATCCAACAGTAGTGGGACTAATATATCACCTTGCCGTACAGCTCTCAGTATTTCCCACGCTCTCTCAATGCCCCGACACCCGAGTTGTTTGCAGGGGTCGGGTATCAGCGTTCTCGCTCCCTGGGTCGGATATACTCAGTATATGAAGATACATGGGCGACATCTATTCAGCCCCAGCTGCACAAATGACAGCAAGAATAAGAAATAAGGTTTAAAAAAATGATAAAAACATCAGCTGCTTTCGTCGGATGGAACAAATACTGAAAGAATTATAGAGCCACACTGTAATATAGTGTCGACGTACGAGTATCGTTTTGATAATTTCTATAGTGTTTATTATATTTTATTCAGATAAACATTATTAATTTGTTATTATTATTATTCGTAACGAAATTCAGTATCTACCACATTTCAGACTTATCTTGATATCATGTACTAGAATTCTCTTCAATGGAAGATACAACTGAACAAAGATTTGAGGAATTATTACGGGCTAGTAATGTTAAAGATGAGTTTCAATTTGTTTGAAATGACGTATTTAACGTAGAGCGTGAGGTTGGAGATCGGGCCAGTGAGGTGTTATTTACCCACTTTCGATATAAAACCAATGGCATGTTCAGAGTATACTGTGAACAGGGGTTATTCCTAAAACTCACTGCTTCAACAAATCATCCGTACGAAGCCAGCTATGAAACGATGGACTAAATCTATGCATGACGTATCCGAATGACATATCCGAACACCTGCATAGTGTTATATGTCACGAAGAAGTCAAGGAACGGCGAAAACAACTCAATTTAGTATATGCACAATGTACCTACTTTTATACCATTTCTTTTTTAAATTGGGGTTTAGAGCCGCTTTCAAGATTCTTTCACTTATATCACGGCTTGTCAGTTTATGGCAGGAGGAAACACGCATCATTCGTAGCGCTGAATGTTGCAGTAAACCTGCGAGTATCGGCTGGTACTGACAAGACCAATGATGATAACTGCATTGCCACGGTACAGACGGCGCATCCTATCAATATCGCGTCAAAAAGGTAACTTTCGCGAACATTGATGCCGGACTTCCGGGACGGGATTTGAACCTGGAACCTTTGGCTCCAGTCCAACGTTCTACCACAGGACTACCACCCGCCCACTTCTATACCACTAGTATCTTCTATGTAAAGAAAAGTAGTATAACACATATGAACTTGATTATAGAGGATTAGTTATGGCATATTCGATATGGCTGCCCAAATCATAACGTTGTCTCAACCGAATCTGTAAACCTCCCTGAGATAGTTGGCGGCAAAACGTTCACGACCTTGTCAGAATACCCTGATTTTAGTTCGAATCATGAAAAACCACGATGCTATCGCTAAATCTGAATAAGCGACAATCAACCGACCTGACACAATGACGTCGCCCGGTGCCAGTGTCCTAAGATCGGGGCCTGAGATTAAGAAACTTTTTTAAATACGATTTCATGCTCAAGCTCAAATTTTATACGGCAATTTCTGGACACAAATTTGAGTTCAGCATGAAATCGTACTCAAAATGATTTCGTAATCTCGATGCCAGGACTAGGTAGATGACGGAATGGCAGGTCTATGACGTGAGTTACGTACCCGGATGTAACGGTCATTAGCTGTGGTTGTAATTCTTGGTCTTGTTTGCACGTTGAAATAGGCGTCTCTCTATCTAACCGTAGTGTGGAATTTTGTCCACGTGCTGACGTCAAATGATGCGTCCTACGAAGTTCAACATGCTATAATTTCCTTTAGTTATGGAATAAGATTACATTAACATATATACACCATTGTTGTTATAAAACGAATAATATCCCAAATAAGTGTTAGGTGCGTTTCTTTTCGGAAGAGTATATAAATGTTGGTCCTTATTTTTCACTTGTCCATTAACCATACACTATTCATCTCTGTAGGATATTATATCGCAAAATAACGAAAGAACTTAATGTTTTACTTTTCGTTCTTTTTTATGTTCATCATTCACAAATCAGAAGCAAAATTTATATAAACAAAAATCTTTCTTCGATTGTCTAACCTCATAATGGCCCATACTTTTCGAGGTGCCTTTACTCGCGTTAATATGTCACAAATGTTACTGGTTTGACCTTCGTTTATATATATCTTACATACGGGTAGCATTTATACGCCTTGGGAAAACACATTCATTATTTGGAGAGTAAAGGACCTGTTGATAAAATCTCACATATTTTTTAATGATAGTTTTATTGATTTGCAGGGCGGATGGTAGCGCAATGGTAGAACGCTGGACTTCAACTCTCGCCCCGGGTGCCCGGCATCAATGTTCGCGAAAATTACCTTTCTGACGCGATATTGATGGGATGCGATGTCTGTAGAGTGGCAATGCAGTTATCATTCTTGGTCTTGTCAGTACCAGCCGATGCTCGCAGGTTTAGTGCAACGTTCGGCGCTACGGATGTTGCGGGTTTCCTCCTGCCCTAAACTGACAAGTCGTGATATAAGTGAAAGAATCTTGAAAGCGACTTAAAACCCCAATCAAAAAAAAAGAAAATGTACAAAAATAACATCATACATATAGCATACAGTATGCAGTGGTATGCTTACGTTGATTGAACACGCATACAGCTCTTATAGGCCAGCTAGAATTAAGTCAGCTCCATCCTCGTTACGTTTACAGACAGATTCCACGTCATTAACACCCACTCAAGTCATTTAGACCTACAACCTTGAATTGTAAGCTGTACTGACATGGAGATGAGAATTATAAGATAAGAAGGCCCCATATGTCAATGTGATTTAATCCCATACATATAATATTAGTAGATAGAAAGCCCCATATATTAACGTGGATTAATCCCATATATACAATATTAGTAGATAGAAATTAAGCCACATGTATATCAACGTCATTTTGGGCTAGTTTTTAGATACATTCACTTAACAGTTGACATACATAAAATCAGGTTTGTACTTGCAAAAAGCACAACGCCTCGATATAGAACTGTGCTTGAATCACTAGTACCAACTTTTGGTAAAAAAAAAAGAATATGGCCGTAATCTTGTTTGCCTACATGTTAATACACTATTACTATACGCCGTTGAACTACAGTTACGTTCATGTTATAGACCTACTGAACAGGCTTAAAAACGCACCAGTATTTTTTCGAGAATTTGATACGAATTTTGAATAGCTGCAACTTGCAAAATGGAAAATAATAAAATCGTCATCGTGTGTGTGTGTGAATTTTTGTTTTACGTCACAGCGGGAATCTTTCGTCATCGTCTTAACGTTATACTAGAGTACTGAATTATTTACAGAAAGGTGTATCTTGTTGGAGAAAAAAACACATATTTATAAAACATTCGCTTGTAACCGGAGATGATCACCTAAGCACGACAAACGTCTCTATGTTAAATAATTCATGTATGATTTGCAACTTCAACCGTTTGTCTAGATAGCTTGTATCAATGTCTTCAAACGCCGACAGTTATTTGTATTGTTAGGTTGCTTACCAAAGTGGTAAATTACAAAGTAATTACAATGGAAAAGCAAGATATGTGTCTCACCATTTAATTCAAATATACAGTACTAAGACCGAGGACTCTGTTCTTGTTTTCAACCTGTATATAGTAATAATAATAATAATAATAATAATATATTACTACTACTACTACTACTACTACTACTACTACTAATAATAATAATAAGAAGAAGAAGAATAAGAAGAAGAAGAAAAAGAAGAAGAGGAAGAAGAAGAAGAAGAAGAAGAAGAAGAAGGAGAAGAAGAAGAAGAAGAAAAGGAATAGCAAGGACATTAATGTTCTTAAAATATATTTATCTAAGAATCGCAGTATTATATGTTAATTTCCAAAATAACTTCGAGTGTAGCACTGGTGCGTTTTCAATGCGGATCAGTATATATTATGTACATTTAACTATATATACTATATAGTAGTTCTCAGTATACTCATTACATTTGAGGTCGGTATAATACTCTCACTTAATCATCGATGTAGTTGTTCAATCCTTTAGCGCGCCATCCAACAATTACGGTAGACGTTGCTGAACGTTGTATTGGTGTCTGGGAACAATTATACACTAATTGCAGATCGTCAGTTATGGGTGAAATATTCCCGCTGTGACGTAAAACAATAAATCACTCACTCACACTAATTGCATCAATATTCGGGAGTATGTGTTCAGCAACATCTTTAATAGAAACACTCACACATTGTGCTCCCGCGCATTCTCACAAACAACCGTGCCATTAAATAATTAGTGTATAGGTTGGTTGTTGATTAGTGTGTGGAACAGATACTAGATGTGCAGGAGTATCGAGCTAGCAATGTATATATATATATATATACACACACATACACACATAAATACATACACTCACAAGCATACATCCACAAATATATACATACACACATATTTAACATACATTCACACACACGCGCGCGCACATACATATTTACATACATACATATGCTTGATTTTGTGAATTCATATAATTTAAATATATATCATTTTCATTTTTCTTTACCAAGTCCGCATGCGTTCCTTGGAATTGAATTCTTTATCGTGGAACAAACAAGTGTAGCCCAACTCGGCAATGGTGCCAGAACAAATTGATGCTCTCGGCTTACATGAATGGATGTGTCCACCTATGTATAATATGACTAGACGTCTGGTTCCTGGCTTCATTGCATTACTGTCGTGTCGCAGTACTGAAATGTGTGTATACCTCGTACGTTGTCCCGTCGAGAACAATATTACTCTACGTGGGGACATTGCTTGTTCCAGTGGAATCAACCTAATATGTCAGAGGAAGATGTAGTAAAACAATATGTCTAGAGGAAGATGTAATAATATATCTAGAGGAAGATGTGATAATGTATCTAGAGGAAGATGTAATAATATGTCCAGAGGAAGATGTTATAATATATCTAGAGGAAGATGTAATAATATATCTAGAGGAAGATGTAATAATGTATCTAGAGGAAGATGTAATAATATATCTAGAGGAAGATGCAATAATCAGTGCAAATATGCAGTGTAATCAACCTATTATGTCTAGAGGAACGTGTAGTAAAATAGTATGTCTAGAGGAAGATGTAATAATATGTCTAGCGGAAGATGTAATAATATGTCTAGAGGAAGATGTAATAATATATCTAGAGGAAGATGTTATAATGTCTAGAGGAAGATGTAATAATATGTCTAGAGGAAGATGTAATAACATAATATGCCTATATGTAATATAGGAAGCTGTAATATCTAGAGAAGATGTAATAATATAAATATGTCCAGATCACCGATTTATAAATTCTATCATTGCATTTAAAATGTCGGAGCTAAGCAAACAAACCACAAAGAAAATACATGTATATACGGAAACGTGTTGGAGCGTTACTGCTGTTGGTAGATCATGGCGTGTAGAAAAGGCCTTCCAGTCTCGGGATCTTTAAATTATCGTGGCAATGCAGTTATATTATCCTTGGTCCGTCAGTACCAGCCGCAATCTGTTCACCTCGGGACTCCTTCAACTGCTCCAGTATATACCGTGAGCCAGTCCCGTAGGTTAGCCGAATGTACCAGCCGGTGCTCGCATGTTTACTGCAACATTCAGCGCTGCGGATGTTTCGGGTTTCCTCCTGCCTAAAACTAACAAGCCTTAATATTAGTGAAAGAATCTTGAAAGCGCATCTACTGCCAAAAAATACCGACAAGAAATCGAGAGCTTCGAAGCACATCAATTCGGTTTCTTTCTTTCTTTCTTTCTTTCCCCGCCCACTCCTTCTCATCTTCTCCTCCTTTCATGAACTGTTCACATAAGAACGGCGTACGTTTACTGCACTATTATATTTAACTAGTACTATAAATATTAAACGTCACGTGAAGGACAATGCCCTATTGGGACCATTCGATCAACATACTGGCTACAAATTTCAACACCTCACGCGTCACTCGCGATGGAAATCAATTCGAATTTTATCAAAGTGGGCAGGAAAAAATATAAATTACGAGGCGTCCCTTATATATATGACGTCAATGCGGTTTAAATTATATATTGGAACAACATTACAAGGTTGAAATCATGTGGTTGGGGTGTCATTTGAAGTAAAAATGGGCCTTTCTTATTAAATTATGTATTACACATTACAGAAATCCGGTCTGTTTCTAGTATTTTCAAGTGGAACATCTTTTCTTTTTTCTTTTGTGTGTGTGTGTGTGTGAGAGAGAGAGAGAGAGAGAGAGAGAGAGAGAGAGAGAGAGAGAGAGAGAGAGAGAGAGAGAGAGGCGGACGGACGGGCTGACGGACGGAAGGACGGACAGAAAGAGAGAGAAGCCATACAATGAAAGAGTGAGATGGATGAATCCAGTCATACAAATGGAATGTCACGTATACATTTTATTAAATGTAAACATTCGGGTCTCCACATCCTATGACGCTGTGTGTATTATTAGGTCAATGAGACATAGCATCAACTAAAAACCTGAACACGAGGAGTGTTTACCTACAAGGAAGAAACGATTGTATTGGAAGATACAGCGCATTGTGTTCATCTCACGATGTTTCACATATACCACGTCCAGACGATGATTTGAAAGAAAAGAGATGTGACGAAAAGTACTGTATTTCTTGAACCCAGACCGACTTGAATGTTAACTTTTGCGCGAGTAATAAAATTTGCTCTTTTCAATATTTGAGATGTACATGTACGTGTACTGGGATGTACACATTAGAAGTCGTTAATTGTAATTATATAGTTCGTAATAGATTAAGGATATGTTAACATAATTAATAATTGATCTTTAAAATGTATATTACACACGCCAAAAGAAAACGAAGGGAAAAAATAAAAAATAAAATGATACAAAAAGCACACTAACAAAACAACTAAAACTATCCAGGACAAAATAATAAATACAATTTTGATTCAAAAATAAATCCCACCAATAAAAAAAACTAGTATCCCGCCCCCTAAAAAAACCCAAAAAAACTCCCCCAACACAACAAACAAAAAATAAATAACAAACAACATTTTTCTACAAAAATAAATCCCACCAAAAATAAACCAACAAAAAAACCAAAAAAACACACACACACAAGCAACCAAAAAAACAAAACATAAACACACACATTAAAAAAACAAAAAAAAACAACATAGTAATACAAATAGTACCTCGGCTTAAAAAATCACGCATACAGATAGTCATTGACCATCAATGACATCATTATTAATCATGACAGTGGTATAGTCATAATGGTGGATGGCTATAATGACAATTATAACATGATATAATGCTATAGGACTATAGAACTGGATACATTCTAAAACCACCAACAATTTCAGTAGCACAAGAGTCCCTTTACACGTCTATATGTTACAGTCAATCTCTAAAATCAGGCAATGTGTAAAATGTTTGAAACTTTCAGTGACTTTCTTTCCA
>JAUTBT010002284.1:0-10193 GCA_032361225.1 Lepetodrilus schrolli
CCACCGGCCCCCCCCCCCCCCCCCCCCCCCAAGAGAAATATTAGTGTTATCACCATCTTGAAATACAGCAGCTTAGCAAAGCTGTATGGCACATAGAAACAGTTGAAATTGGAAAGAAGAAAAGCCTCGGTTGAATGGCAGTGTTACACATAAAATCATCGCAGGAATCGATTCACTTGGGATTGTTACATTGAAATTGGGGTAGGGCTTGGTTGACTTGGCGTGTTCCATTGCCATTGAACTTGTAATAGGGCTTGGTTATATTTACTGTTACATTGCCATTAGAATAACTTCCGTAAGCCTTGTTTGCTTGAGTGTTACATTGAAATTAGGATAGGGCTTGGTTGACTTGGAGTGTTACATTGAAATTTTGATAGGGCTTGGTTGATTTGAAAGTTGGAGTGTTGTATTGAATTCTGGGAAAGTCTAGATTGACAGTATAATTTGAGGATGTATGTTACTGACTGCAGGAGACACCTTCTGCAACTTGATTCACAATTCCAAGTACTGTGGCTGATACTTCTATTAACTAGTGTATTCTTAATGAATATCTGTGATAATCTGGAGGCAACTGATTCCTAGTAGAGCTTCAGTGCTGGTTGGTTCATCAGGGAGAC
Organism: Lepetodrilus schrolli; assembly: GCA_032361225.1. Taxonomy (NCBI): domain Eukaryota; kingdom Metazoa; phylum Mollusca; class Gastropoda; order Lepetellida; family Lepetodrilidae; genus Lepetodrilus; species Lepetodrilus schrolli. Next base: position 618 of record JAUTBT010002284.1, read on the forward strand.
TGGTAATGATAATATGGGCAAACTTTCAGTCTACAGAAATCAAAATATCAGACTGTGTGCATTAGCTGTTGTCCTACTCTTAGTCCGAGTACTGCAAGAGATCCCACCGTTTCGTTTCTGTTCAGACTTCACTTTGCCTGATTTATCTAGATGTACATTACTGTCTTGGACAATCTTCATAGACTACATTTAGTTCTTTTTTATTATTGACATTCACTTTCCTCTATGAACAAATATGTAAGAAAAGCAACACGTTTATCATGTCTAGTTTCATTCAAATCATCAATTTCAGGCAGTTAAGATAGGATGACAAATTTAGTGATTTAAAAATAAATCTTTTTTATCGACGTGTGTATGAGATATTTTTGTCCTCAGGTTCTCAGCCGCTGGTGTCAAGTATTCCCAAGGAGGACAATGTCACAGAGGACCGTATCAACCAGATCCTCAATGAAGCTCAGGCTGCCATGCAGATGAAGAAGAACATAGAGCAGGTGTGTATAACTGCCCCTTCATAGCTTCCACACCACTGCTGCTACTAACTGTATTTTCTAAGGATAATAGTATGCAAGCCAATAATATACATTTCTGTTTATGTAACCAATTGTTTTCCTCCTGCATCTGTGAACAAAAGTGTCCAGTATACAATATCAAGTATATTGTATAAATGTTAATGCTAAAAGGATATTTAGAATTAGGACAGTATGCGAAGTTTCAGTTTCATCAAATGACTATTTGTGTTTTCATTTTCTTAGCATATTCTGAGGCGCAGCAGGAAATTGTATTTACTTATTCCCATCCTGTTTCCAGCAACAAGTTGCGAATGCCGTAGTGAGCAGCATCTATCAAAGGGAGTTGTCCAAGATGGTGGGGTCCGAGCGGAGGTACCAAAGTGCCCCACCCACACCGGTGCCCTCCAAGCAGTCCAAGGACATCGAGAGCTCACGGCGGAGCGTGGACGGAGGTGGACGCACCTCGAGGAACTCCACCAGCTCCCACGACAGCGAAGCCTCGGCCCAGGAGATGGTGGCCAGGATCTACAAGCAGGAGCTGGAGAAGTTGGCTCGGGCAGCGGAGAGCGTCGGCAACATCGCGGCCAGTTCCATGTATCAGCAGGAGCTGGCCCGCATCGCCCACCACACGCACATGGCCAACATCCACATGAGCGACCTGCCCTCGTCTGCGGATGGGCAGAACGGCTTCAGCATCAAGTGCGAGCCGCCCGACAGCACCTCCGACGACACTACATCGCCGACGTCCTCCGGACCAATCGATCTCAGCAAACCCCACAGCTCCCCACCGTCATCTTCATCCTCCGACAATTCCCACTTCGACTCACGCCACGCAGGAAGTGCCTTCTTTCTAGTTCGCCCTCGAATGAACGGGCACGAGAACTTCGAGAACCCTCACTTTTCCCAGTACGGGCCCCACTCCGAGAGCCTCTCACCGCTCCAGCGCATGCAAAACATAGCTAACTCGCTCAGCTCACGCCCAAATCTCAACGTGCCAACATCAAAGCCTCTGCGGGCGGTGCTGCCGCCAATCACGCAGGAGCAGTTCGACAAATATTCAAACGTGAACACCGACGACCTCGTGAAGAAAGTGAAAGAGACACTAAGTCAGTACTCCATTAGCCAAAGACTGTTTGGGGAGAGTGTTCTAGGACTGTCGCAAGGCAGTGTCAGCGACCTCCTGGCACGACCCAAGCCCTGGCACATGTTGACTCAGAAGGGGAGAGAACCCTTCATCCGCATGCAGATCTTCCTGGAGGATGCCGAAGCCATACCAAAGCTGGTGTCATCGCAGTACCGCATCCCACCGGACAAGTTGAGACAGGGACTGCCCACCCAGTCTGACACAGTGGTGCCCATGCCCGTTCCTATTCCAATGCCTGGTACGTATACGTGCAGTGCTGCACACCCTTCCCAGGGTTCATTTCTTCTTCTTTTTTTTTTTTTAGGATTTGTTTTTACCAATGAGACAAATGTCTGCTCACTTCTACTCTATTGGCTGTAAAAGGTGCACATAGTTAGTTTTACACGATAATCTTCACAAAAAAATGTTAATATGGCACTTCTTGTGATAAATACCTTCTCATTTGAAACCATGGCTTGCAGTGTATACTGTGCATTAAGTTTTAAAGTGGCATATGGGAGGAATTAGCCATGTTTATTCAGGGTTGAATTTTCTGATTTCCTGTGCTGTAATGGCTAGAACAGAGCAGATATTTGTTGTCATTTCATTGAGTTTAGGATATGGAATTCTGGGATAGTGTTCATGTTGTTTCTTCATCCATTAAAAACAAAAGCATTTCTGGTAAGGGAGGTAACTGTTGACTGACAGTGTGACTGCACGTGTTGAACTTTAGTTTCACCTCATTAGAACTTCTCCTGATTGTTAGCGATGACTGGATCTGGTTCACCAAGACATTGATCTAAGTTAGAACTCTTCAGAAATCATTTGTATTTTTTTGCTTTCTGAAAGTCAACACTGGTTTTGGGCATTTCTAAAAGCAATGCATTGTCATGCAGACTTTTGTTAGAATATTATTTACTAGTTTAATATCTACCAAGTTTCTGGTGAACCAGAGATGGCCTTTAAATCTGTCTATGCTTGTAATTTAGTTTTTATTCTTTCTATTTGTGTTTGTAAACTATTTGCATTATTTTTCACTTAGAATTTATTTCCTTCACATTTTCCACCAGTTTCGTTCATTCATTTCGTTCATTGTCCCTCCATTAGTCTTATCATGTGTAATCATTCCTATGACCTGTTGGTCCCAATCATGTGTAACCGTTCCCATTACATATTGGTCCCATCATGTGTAATCGTTCCCATGCCAGTCCCTTCTGTACTAACACTGATACAAGTGGCGTGCAATCGCGGGGGATATGAATGGCATCAAAAGATAAATAATTCATGTTAAAATCTTGAATAATTACATACCTATAGCACTGTTGTTTTTAGCAATATTCAATACAATATTAAATTTACGAGCTGAATGTTCAGTTATCAGCAATATATAAATATTAATAGTTGCCGTCTTGTCGAAGATAATTTCCGGTCTGTCTGTGATACTGGCAATCATTACGAACAATTGAGTATAGGCAATGAATAAAATGCTATTAGAAAACAAGGAATTTCATTCATGAATAGACCTGGGAATTAAGTTACTTTGCACAGTGTTCGCTATTACTCTGTATCACATCTTGTTCATCCATGTTCCATGCCCACCTTGTATTGGTCGACTGTTTGACATTTCACATGATTCCCAAGGACAATTCCACTGAATCCACGGCAGAGGATAGTTGTATTTCAGAGGAAATATCTATGTGCATACTCTGCAATCGCCACCCATTGTACAACGGGCGGTTGTTATTGTCCGCTTGTAGGATCTCCCACTGAAAAGGATTTCCCAGATAATCACTGAAATACTGTGGGAAATAACATGTCATTGTCTCCTTGACTCGCCGATGAATCCTGATGGTGACTTCCTGTGTTGAGGGACACCTTGAAACAACTGAATGTTCCATGATGATTTCTTCCTGTTGAAAGTTCAAAGCTGAAACGCCTGTCACTGGTGTTACACATGATTGACACATGATTGACACTTCCTGTAGGTAACTCGTAGCTTAAACTGACTTCTGTGATGGTCATTTCATGTTGAAAGCTTGTACTAGATGGACTTGGAACATCTTAGGCTGTCTGATTTTCCATGGTGGTCATTTCCTGTTGGAAGTTTGTTGATGGAACTGGAACATCTTATGTTGACTGATGTTCCATGATGGTCGGGTTCACTTCCTGTTGGAAGCTTGTAGCTAGAACATCTCAAATTGATGTATAAAGTCATGGTTAATTGAGCTTTCATAGATCTTCCATCAATTAACCATCCGGCTGATTATAGAGCTGTCCTTTACAGTATCACTGGTTGCTTCCAGTAGCACAGAGGACAATTCTCATTACCCATTTCTAAAGGACAATACACACCAAATGAGATTCTATGATTATATATCAGAAGTTCTATGGAAGATTCAGTGATGGTGCTGAGATCTCTAATTATTCGTTTTGACCATGATTGGTTTTCCAATGACTCACACCTGAGAAAAAAACAGCTACTGAAACCATAACATTTTCTACTTCATCTCCACGAGATCATCCATGCCCTCTTTCATTTCAGCACTTACACTTCCAATTATCTCTATCCCCCATCCCCCTTTCATGTTTCCCAACCCCACATTTCACATCCTTCCATCGCCATTGATCACTCAGCCCTACTCAATTGACCAAACTATGCAGCCACATCCTCCCAACTCCTCTCTTCCATTGCTCACTTATTAACCCAATTCACTCAATTTCACTTACCCCCATTTGCTTATTCAACTTCACCCCCGACCCACTCACTGGACCTCTCTCACACTCACCGATCCTAACCCTCACCGATCCTCACTTACACTCAATCTCATTGCTCATCACTCCCACCCCTTCATCTGCCACTCACCTTCCTGTCGGTCTGTCTCTAGTTTGCTCTTCCCGTTTTGTTTTCTGTAGAGCCGCCACCACCACCACCTCCTCCTCTGCCCACCACCTGTCCTCCTAGCGACCAGCCAGCGTCCTCGCGTAACCCCGACAACCGTAGCTGCGCACCGCCCAGCCACATGCCCCCTCTAGCCACGGCGGCCGCCATTGCCGCTGCAGCAGCGGCGGGCGAAGTCATCTTCCCTCACGATCCGTCTCCACGTAACTGGGGCGGGAATTTCGCCTTCCCATCCTCCACTCTGGAGGTTATTGCCATGACGTCTGAGATTGATACACTGGGACTGACGAGTCGGGTAAAGGATGTTCTGCAGTTCCACAACTTGGGGCAGAAACTGTTCGGCGAGGCTGTTCTTGGACTGTCTCAGGGGTCGGTTAGCGAGCTTCTGTCTAAACCTAAGCCGTGGCACATGCTCAGTATCAAGGGAAGAGAACCCTTTATCAAAATGCACCTATGGCTGCGGGACCCGCAGAGTGTAGACCGACTAAAACATTACCAAAGTCAAATGAAAGGTATGTCGGCCTCAGTCATAGAGGCATACCATGATTAACTCTGGAGATTAACCTGCTGTACAATATGAAATATATCAGAAGAATGCTCAAAAAGGAAATGCTTGCTGCTGTGAATATACCTAATTTGCTAACTTAATGCTAGTCCTAATGGATATATATGTATGCTTGGTAATGAACTAACAGTATTACCCACATATTGGTTCCATAAACTACTGTATCATATCTTGTTGCAATCTAAGCAACAAAATGTTTTACTTATTCTAGAGCATTAAAAGGGAAATAAACATGAAATAATAACGTATTACTAGCACGAGATGGTACTGGAATGTATCCAATATCCAATGAGAACTCCCAATCTGCAATGACTTTTTTTGCTAACAATCCTCTCTGTCCTAACTGCCCTCACTGTAACCTCTTGCCCTCACTGCACCACTATCTGTAGACCTCCTGTAGACCTCCTGTAGTCTGTAGATCTGGCTTGCTTCTCTGTATTAGGTATCTGCTTGGTCAATTGATGAAAAATTAACTGTTGGCTGGGTGTGGGTTTTTGGTGTTTGTTTCAAATTTTAAATACACATTGTAATTGTAAGTAAAAATTATGTCTTTTCTCCATGAAAGTAAGAAATGTTCACTTATAGTCCACTGTTTCTTTCATTCCAGCTCATCGTCGGCGAAAGAGCAGCTTGGACGAAAGAAGCTTCGACTCTCCCAGTCAACCAAAAAGGCCACGGGTTTTCTTCTCCGAGGAGCAGAAGGATTCGCTTCGGCTGGCGTATGCGCACGACCCGTACCCCAACCAGAGCACTATCGAGGCACTAGCTAATGACCTTGGCGTTGGGGTCAAGACGGTCATCAACTGGTTTCACAACCACCGAATGCGCGCCAAACAGCAGCACCACGCGGGTGGCGGGCATTTAACTCCCACCCAGAGTGACTCCAGCAGCGTTAAAGCAGAGCAGATGGATGAGAGCTCCAATCAAAGTGATATGTCCAGCGCTTCTGGTGATAACTCACTGTACCAAAGTTACCAAAACAACGATACCAGTCAGTGGATGTTCCCACGCTTCGAGCCCGTGGCCAACATTGGGATGCCACGGTCTCCTGATAGCAGGAACAGTTCTGTGAACAATGGCGACGACTTGGGCGAGGGCAAGCGAGAGGGGGACTACACCAGTGGAGGCAGCGACGGCAAATTGTGTCCGTCTCTGGGATTCGGAGGTGAGGACAAGAACACATTCCCACCTCCAGCCCCAGCAGGGGTCAACAAACGAAAACGTTCGAACCCGCAGCGGGTCTACGAGGGCACACAGCTGGAGAAAATTAAAGCAGCGTCAATCAAGAAGGAGTTCAATGTGGAGAAATTTATCGACGAGGACGAAACCGAGGAGAAAGAGAACAAAGACATTGATGAGAACAGCAATGACAGCGGCAGTGTAACAGACTTCTCCATGAAGCGCATAGGTCACGTGGTCAAGATTGAAAAGCTGCAAAGGGCTATTGAAATGGTAGAGGAGAACTGGGAGGAACCCGATAGAGATGCCAGTATCGAAAAAATACAGAAAAACATCGAAACAAGTGAAAGTGATACTTGGGAGTTTTGAAATCGTTGATTGGCCATAAAATGTAGGTCCATCTGCTAGATGGGCCGAACCTGGTTGTTGACAAGAGCTGGATATCATGCCAGAATTATCTTCCCTTGGTGGCTCCCAGATTTCTGGGAGTCCCTTTGTACTGGTGAAATGTACATTGTCAGTGTTCTGCCATAACACCCGCTTGTCAATACATCTCCATTGTAATCATGGCATGGTAAACCATTCTCCACTGCCAAGGGTAAAAGAACTACAATCTATTTTTGTACTCAACATAAACTCAAATATTATCTTTTCTACCTTACAAAGTGTAAATGTAATATGTACAGACTATATCCATTTTTACTAATCATTTGTGCCAAGGTGACAGATTGTTCACGTAATGTTGTGACATAGAACCTCGTGTAGTTGACGAGAACAGTCGCCATCCTGCTCCAGATCTCCACGTCACAGAACATGCTTTCAGTCTAGTGTGGTAGTGTGTAGGAATTTCCGCAGAATTCCCTCTCGTCTCGGTCCCTCCGTGTTGTCTCACCTGGTGTGTACCTCATGGCATGCTTGTATTTGCATAACTCAGTAGTCTCCCTTTTCCACTCGGATTTGGGCGGGGGGTCTCTCCCCTAGCAATGAAATTTGCATGGTTTTCTCCTTTTCCTTTTACATTCGTGGATAGTCTCCCAGGGACTGAGCAGGATGTTGATTGTTGTCGAGTGTTTCGCTCTTCTCACTGAGAGGAGGTCCATGGGAAACAATTTCGTGACTAATCAAATATGGTTTATTTGGCATTACAACATAACTTGTTGGCATATTTTGAGTGCAGCGACTTTAAAAAATAATAATTGATATTTCATTTTGAAATGCTTGAATTATTTTGTTACAATATTTCGTGGAAATTGCAGAACATGGACCACTCTCGGAGAAAAGACATGGAATGTGCAAAATCGGCCTCTCAACGTTTTCGGGTTTCCATGTTTAAATATCTTCATGTACTCGCATTGATCGCACTCTGGCTTCCATGGTAACAATACATGGAGATAGTTGTTGGTTGAGAGGCCCTTTTCTGATTGACCCATTGACTTACCAAATAATGGCTTACCTCTAAACTCCTTGAGGTAATCATTGAGCAAATATCCTTTGAAATTTAGAAATGCATTTTCCTAGACCAAATGCCATTAAAAACAAGTCGATGCACTATGGAACACTCAGTTGTGCTAATATTATTATATTCACACCACTCATAGTTGTTTCCCTTTGCCTTCCCAAATAATGTGTATTGTTGAACGTGATTCGGTGCTAACACTGTATTGTAAAACACCACTTGAGGTAAACTTGTATTGTTATATTGTGGTGCCATATATATATAATATGTTGATGATATTCTTTAGAAATTCATACTACATTGAAGCAGTGCCTGCCAGCTAACCTTCTCTTGGAGAGGACTATAACAATCATTGTGTTAACGAAGGGTGAGACACCTCTCGTACACAAGGGAGATCAGTCACAACAATCTACAACAAAGGGGAACAACTCTGTTTGAATTTTGTGTTGTGTTTTCCACTCATAGTGATTCATCTCTTTGTTACAAGTTTGGATATTGTGGGATTGAACTTTGCTCACTGATTTCAAATCACTCTAACTATCTATGCACCATTTTTCTACCACGAGTACAGCTATTTGCATTCTTCCACATAACTTGAATATATGCACACCAAAGATCTAGTCTTTTTGAGGGAGCTGTTTCAGCTGCCCTTGTAACTGTATCATATTTCATGTGTATGTCTGTTATACTGATTTTTATTATCTATATTGAATGTAATACTGCCAAAATAGCCAGATTTATTTGTAGCTATACATATATAGGATTGAATGTTTGTGTGAGGACACAGGCTTCAGTTGTGTAGAGTAATGGCTCTTCTGTTCCCATGTTAGTGTTTGAAGGTAGGGTTTACTGTTTTACTAGAACTTTCAATGGATATGAGCTAATAGTGCAATACACAAATATTTTATGTCTACAATTTACCTATGCAGGGAGAAAGCACAACACTTACAGATTTTATTTGTAAAATAATACCGAATCAAAATGATTGCCTTTTTTTTTCCCCTTTTTTTTTTTGTCAACCTAGCTTCATCATACTGTGTGGTCTCCGAGGAGAAACGTGTGTGCAATATTTAAATAGTTTGGGTGTAAGACTCCACACAACTCCATGTTTCTCTTGTTCGGTGTACGTACATACCAATTGGATTCATGTGGACCAACCAAATGTGCTTGCATTAATTCCAATCAATTTTCTGGCTTGAGTGTATAGACTGGTAGTACACTGTACTTCATGAGAACACTGACCTGCTATGCAGTGTTCCTATTTAATAAAGGACAATCAACTTAAACTTGCATTGCTGTTACAACTGAAATATGACTTTAGCTAGGTAATTTGTTATATATGTCAAATCTGATATAGATTACATCGAAAAATCTTGAGATAGTATTCATGATACAGAAATTATCAAGAGATCTTGTGACTTACATAATATGTATTGTTTTAATACTATACTTTAAATGATATATGATGGCAACTAATTTTTGTGTAACTTTGATTTTTTGGGGCTGTTCAAGCAAAAAGATCTGGTAATGTCTTGAAATATAGGATCTGTAGAATTCACAGATTAGCTCTAGTGTGTAATATACAAAATAATTTGGAAATATATTTGCAATGAAAAATACCAATTTTCATCTCGGTAGAAGATGTAAAATTGTTATCCAACATGGCCTTATTAGTAGAACAATGCTGTAAATTTCCCTTAGAAACTTTTAAATCCAAAGGTAGATAATTACAATTATACAAGAGAAACCTGGTGTGTGTGTGTGTGTGTGTGTGTGTGTGTGTGTGTGTGGGTGTGTGTGTGTGTGTGTGTGATTTTAAGTATATTATAGTATCTGACCACTTAT
>JAUTBT010002285.1:0-10192 GCA_032361225.1 Lepetodrilus schrolli
TGCGGGTTTCCTCCTGCACTAAACTGACAAGTCGTGATATAAGTGAAATAATCTTGAAAGCGACTTAAAACCCCAATCAAAAAACATTAATAAAATTCCTTTTTTTATATGTTACTGTATTCTACATATACATCTACTAAATGTACTAGTAATATTGATAAATCAAATCCTAATCAGTTTTCAATAGTGAACTCACTAAATTTACAATTTTAACAAATTAATATTTAGCTATAGTTTTGATCTTAGCCAGTTGCAAACGTCTTACAAATTGTCGTAACCTAGAGAAATGTTGAACACGCTTCTCGTACATATTTATGAATCACTTGCTCCGTCAGACTGCGCAGTTGCTGCCGCCTCCCAGCGCGTCTGTAACCAGTTAACGTCACTGTCGGCGCTTCCTGGGACATATGGCTTCCTAGTCTTCCCGGCTTAAGTAATAAGCGTCCGCGCGCGTGCAAGACTGACGTCCGAAGCGTGCTACAAATACCAGAATTTAATCTAATGATTTCATTGTGTAGGGGCCTACACGACGCTTTCTTTTAATCATTTCAGGTTACAGAAAATTCAAAAGCTTGCTTTGACATCCCCAGTTCCTTCCACCGTCGACATACATGTCGAGACGGATTAGTCGACGAAACGTCCGACAGGATATGACGGTATTCCGACGTGTTTGCCACGAATGCGTCGAAGGTGTGTTAAAATTAGAAATATTTACATTAGTCTACTTGGCAATGTTCGTTTAGATTGTAAAACATGGGTAAAGGTAATGGTTGTGATCACTGAAGTGGAATATGATCGTTCAATGTCCTTGCCTGTGTAAATGTCATTAGAGGTACTCTTTCCGACGAGGTGCACTTTCAAGGATGTCGGAAAGTATACATTTCATGTGTTTCAAACTAATAATATAAGAAGATGTATGCATGCTATATATACTCAACACAATTAATTAAGGGCCTGTAGCCTTATTGGCCATATAAATTTGACAATGTATTATTTTAACAAAGAAGAATTTCCAAACGTCTATAGGCTCTGGTTTCAGACGCGTTGAAAGAATAATGGCAACAGATTTTTCAAGATGAGTTCCGAAATTTGGTAGAACGCTTCCCCATAAAACATCTGCCGGCCCTTAATTTATTTTGTTGAGTATATAAAGATGTGTGTATACTATATATGCGTACTTGTCATTTTGGGTGAAAGTACATAGACAAATATTGTAAGTGTTTTCTTTCAAAGAATTTAGTTGATGATAAAACCCCATATGAGAAGGAAAATTTACGACAATCCCACATCATTTTAGCATGTGATTACTGTCGGAGACTGTTAGTCCGACACCGTTCTTCACATGCAGACAACATCATTGCTTCTCGTACGTTCGTATTCTGACAGTGCTACAATATACGTGGCACAAACATAAACAATTTGACTTGCTTGAAAACATATTGGACATATATTGTACATTATTGAAATTAATAGTAAGTTTTCGTGGGACATGCGTGTTGTCATAACAAATTATTATTTAGCTAGTTTTGATCTACCATGACGTAGCCTTGACCTTGAACATTAGATGCCTAGCATGGTGAAAGTAAACTTGAGAAAAGACACCAAAAGGTATTTCAAATGCTAGTCTGCTATAAATTAGATGCCATATAATAACGCACCGAGACAGATTATTGATGCCGGGCCCCCGGGGCCGGATTTGAACCTGGAACCTTTGGCTCCGAAGTCCAACTGTTCTACCACTGCGCTACCACCCGCCCCCAACATATTATTAAATAATATGATACGATTGGAATGATTATAAGGGAGTGTTCTCCGAGTTGTGTAATAGTGTGACTGTACTGTCATTTAGGATTTCATACTTGTATACATCAAAGTTATTTAATTATTCTAGTATACACATTGTATTAATATGTCGGAATGACTAGCAAACGAAATATTCCATTTTATACATCTTGTCATGTTAACTGACACAAGACTTTGAATTAACATTGTATAAGTTGTGTTATCAGTTATTCTACAAAATATTGAATTAGACAATTTAGATGGCCTCATAATATAAAGAGGCATTATATTTAGTCTGTTACCTCAACTTATTGTTTATGAATATGTTATTAAGGCAAATCCATGCTCCAGTCACATATCCCTGCCCCATCAGATGGCACTTTGTAGAATACTCTTGCAATATTAAATTATAATCTTTGGAATTTGGTATGTGCTCGTAGAACGGCTTGGAATATCATAATCAGTCTGTTCTGTGGGCACCGGCTGAGACTTGATGACACGTTTGGTGTGGCTGAGACTACCCGGTCATCAATATGCTTTGATTGGAGAGATTCATGCGTTCCAAACCGCGACGGCAGTAATCCCCCCTGGCACCAAAAATACAGTCATCATCGTTTCTGCGAGTAACAAGTGTAGAATCTTCTAAGATATTAAAACTGGAGGAATTTACAGAAGTTCGCGCCGTAAGTACGGATAATTTGGCGGAAATTGACAAGTGAGCGAGCCACGTGCGGTTGGAACAAGTGTCGAGAATTAGTACAAATTAAAGTAATGAGAAAATTCGTGGAATCTTGACGGGCTGGATCCAACTCCCCGCCTCGTAAGAGGTTCAATATGAATTCATGATGCAGGACGTCTTGCAAGCGCGCTGAGATTGAGACACTAACTAGTCATAACTTCCACACGTATCACCAGGATTTTATGATCTAGGAAAGAAAAGAAAAAACATTGTTCCTTCTTTTTTTTTTATGGTTGACGTCTAAAGAATTTTAGAATTTCAACAAGAATTCTACGACGCACGTTAGGAAAACCTACCGCACTACAGGATTCTAATAGGGATTGATATAAGACTACTAAGTTATTTAATTAATTTTAATAGCATAAAAGATTGTAAATTGTGATACTTTAAAAGATGCTCAGTATAATACATCGCAATGCACAAATTCAGGTATTTGTTCAGACATACTTGGATGTCATGAAGTAATATACGTTGATATATTTTCTGTTTCGTCAACTGAATTGAATAGAATCCTACTGTACATACGTATCACATAATATCATATTTATTTCAACGTACTTATTTCAATATCCCGAAGATGTCAGCATTTGGACATACATAAGTCATTTTGGATCTGTAATACTACAAGATCCAGTATAGTTGACACGATGAAATAACTATAGGTCGACACGATGAAATAACTATAGGTCGACACGGTGAAATAACTATCGGTCGACACGGTGAAATAACTATCGGTCGACACGGTGAAATAACTACAGGTCGAGAAACTCGGTGGTATACTGAAAAATCAGGTGCGAACATTCTGCAAATTAACAATTATCTATGTCATAATTATCTAATGATGGAGTTGATTGGCAAGTGCTGCTTTAATGACTGGTAATTAAATATGTATTTCGGCTAATAACTTAATCTCTTCATATAGCTACTTACGGACGAGACACCTTTACCGGTGATCACAGACAGGAGGGTGTAGCCAGAAAGACCAGTCATGAAGCAGGTTTAAATAGCCAGGCGGTTGTTAATGAAGACACGTTATTATGGCGTTGGGGGTTAATCAGTAGCCACACTGGGATATTGATACTCGTGATGAAGAGTATGAATATCAATGAACTGCTGCTGGTCTGAACCTGAACTGATCCCAAACTTTGAAAATGGTATATTGTCATGATTATTTAACGATGTATTCTACGGGAATGATTCACGAATGCACCATATACACAAGAACATACGATACTATTAATTTTATACCTAATTTATACGAGATATATAGGTCTTATTGGCAGAGGCTAGGATTCTCTCTCTCTCTCTCTCTCTCTCTCTCTCTCTCTCTCTCTCCCTCCCTCTCTCTCTCTCTCTTCTCTCTCTCCCCCTCTCTCTCCCCTCTGTGCTCCCTCTCTCCCTCTCTCTCTGTTCTCTCTCTCCCCCTCTCTGTTCTCTCTCTCTCCCCTCTCTCTGTTCTCTATCTCCCTCTGTGTTCTCTCTCTCTGTTCTCACTCTCTCCCCATCTCTCTGTGTTCTCTCTCTCTTTCTCTCCCCCTCTCTGTTCTCTCTCTCCCCCTGTTCTGTCTCTCTTTGTGTGTTCTCTTTATCCCCTCTCTCTGTTCTCTCTCTCCCCCCCCTCTATGTCCTCTCTCTGTGTGTTATCTCTCTCTCCCCCCTCTCTCTCTCTCTCTCTCTCTCTGCAAGTGTGTGTGCGTGTATATATGTAAACACATAGCACATTGATGAATAGACATGGCAAGGCAATTTCCACCTGCATTTGTTAGTTAACCTGCTGATTTGCTATGTCTCACTGTTCCCACGTAACGACCTCTAGCCTTATTATTATTATGGAAACAAAATTCCAACATAGCATAAAGTAATTCCACTGGGATAACAACAACAAAGAAAACCAGTTCATCTATAAATGACACTGTACAGTGATATTGTCATGAAATGACAATTGTTAAGTTGCTTCATACACATCAAGGCATTATTTTTATAGCCTACATGGTGATATTGATGATATTATATCCAGACAACTGATTCTTCCATTAGAACTTTGGAGTGAATCTATTCTTATCACAGCGGGTTTATTTGCTTGAGTGCTATTGTTTCCTACAAGCACAGATGTAAAACTACGTGTGATGACGATTATTGCAGCCTAGGGGTGTACCTCGTTCCACGGTATTGTAAGCGCTCAGATTTATGAATACCTTCCAGTTCTAATTGCATCCAGAAGAAGATCTTCATAAACGATACACGCAGACGTCGCTTAAACACTAACTCGTTTTATTTCATCTGTTAAGTTTAGTTACATAAAGATGTGACTCGGAGAGCCGGAGATGAAATATAGAATTTCACGGTTCATTTCGGACAAATCGTGCAGATAGGAAGTGACGTCATAGGATGTTTTATTTGTACACCTGTCCGCGCTAATACTTTTATGTATCTTAAAGTACAACTTTCCTGTGTCACTACTTACAGTCTTAATTTGAATGAGTAGATGTATGTACGTATATATAGGACCCAACCAAGCAGTTGCATTAAAAATAAATTATATGCAAAAGCAAAACATATTTTTCGTTATTCTTTAATTATATCTCTTTATTTGCCATGTCTTTTTAAAAAGTCAATCTAATCCGCGAAGATATGATATATTACTGAATGATAGATATGTATTCATTTTTCTAAGACCAAAATGATCCTTGCAAAACATAATTAAATTTCTGAATTGTTTTTGCCGTAGGCCTAATCCATCTATCTAGCCACGAAATATTTATTTTTTCTGAAGGAGAACGTTTAATGCATATACACGACAATATTGAAGTCATCTGAACTGTTGGTGCATATGAATCCAGCCAGACATAATTCAAGATTTAGTATCCTTTGTATCCGTCTCTGAAACTCATGACTATTGCCTAATTAATATCAGATGTCACAAACGGATTTTAACTCCTAGGCAAAGGCCACGTTTCAGAGGATGACTACGTGTATTTATTATTTCAATTCGCATATGAACTTATTGTGAGCATCGATATAGATCTACATGTATGTACCAGACATGATTCGAATTCGAATAATTCAGTTTGTTAGACAGGAATGAATATTGAACCTAATAGTTTCAGATTGACTATTGAGTATGTTTTCTGATCGACAGCTGCTAGATTCAACATGTTAAGCATCAGTGTTTTAATTATAATAATTATTATTAAAACTAAACTGACAAATACTCAAACCTCAATATAAAACTATATATCTATATTTATAGTAATGTCCTCCAATAGCATCCAGCTAAAGTAATCAAATAAACACAGATCCACATTGAACTGGTAAAACTTTAGCGTAGTACGTATTCCATGAACATTCCAAAGAATATCAACGGTGTTAACCTGTATGTACTGTTAACAGTGTACCTGCCATGCCCGACCACGTGATAACCAACAGTGCTAGACACTCTCCCAGAAGATTAGGACTCTACGATTACAATTAAGTTTTTAAGAAAGAAAAAAAGGTAAAAGAAGTAAGAAAAAATGGGATAGGCCTTGATGATTCTTGATCAGGAAAGAGAAGTACTATTAAAAGATATAGAGGACAGGCGTACTTCTCCCGTTGTGACAATTGAAGTGTGAATAATTCATTTGCTAATTCAGAAGTTGCTGGCTATGGGCGTGTCATATTGGTGTGACAGTCACGATAGGTGACCCTCTTTCAAATCAATTCGTCATCCATATTTAAAATCTCATCCTCGGATTGTCCACTGCATGCGACCTCCGAAGCCTCACGACACTCTCGTGCAACATTCATGTCCCGTATTCAGTTGTCTCCCCCCGTGTCCGTGGGTTGATGTCACGGTTTAAGACCATCAGGATAAGCCCGTGACAATTGATTTCTAATGGTGGATCCAGCTGATGGCTATCATGCACGCTATATATACCGTCAAATGTCGTTTGGCCTGCAGGAGATCTTCTCGCTTGGTGTAGGAATGGATCTAATCGTCAAAGAAACCCACACAACCCAATATTAAAAGAGTTGGTTGCATTACTTCCTCTGTGAGAGACAGAGAATGGTTGTATTATTGTACGCACCCAAACGATTTAGTTTCGTGAAAAGCAACGAACGGTTGTTATCCATAAGAAATGCATATTTTTCATTGGAAATATATTTACGACGCTTGCTGGGAATGAACAAGTATAAATTAAGTGGTAAAATAGTATCAACAAACTAATTATGTTCATGCATTAGGCCTAGATGGGTTTGACTCGACGTTAGCACGAGCTATTTACGTGTTATATCTCAATAAAGCTAAGCGATTACGACCATCATTGACGTTACAAATCTGTAATGACTGTATAGAATTATTTAACGCATGGAGCATATATTTTATTTTACGTATATATCAGTAAAGAATGAACTACTAGGTAGACTTCCGGGACAGTTTCGTGGACGTATCCTGGTATTATCCAGGCTTCTGACACCTACCTGCCTGTCATCACCTGGGACCCATCAAACATCAAAGGGGCCGACTGTCACCAGGGACTATCTGCAGTTATGCAAAGTCTAATTACCTGATACTGTAATCAAATATTAATGCGGAGATACGACCCTCCACGGCGCATTCAGCAAGCCACTAATTGAGAAAATTAAGCTTTTTCAATTGGAAACATAAGCCGTATACATTTCGGCTAATTTTCCATTCCAATGAATCTTTCCAAACTTGGATAAACATCTGAGAAACCAGGTGTTTCATGAAGATCTGCATGACATCATAAAATAATGATATGGGTGGTCGTATGCTCACTGCTCTGTGTAGTATGTAGGATTGAGTACAAATATTTGAAGCAGGCCATTATTTTGTTTTAATAAATTCATTTTTATTCAGTTTTTTTCCCCCAAGAATTTATTAAATCAAAATAATGGCCTGTGGATAGAGCTCGAATTGCAATTTATAATTAATGTCTTCGTATCTAACTTTAGCTACGTGATGGCAAGCGTTCTTTATCTAGACCAGTTGACACTGATTTTGTGACGGTGTTACACGCATGCGACGTAATTTGTCAAGAAAAAACCCTCAACATTTTGATCTTTTACAAGACAATCCCTATTTCTTATTCGGTAGTATAACTTCTCAGAACTAATAATTTATTTCTCACGTTGCATGTGCGTGTGTAATAAGTTAGATAACCTCGGTAGCGAACTAATTTTTAGGTTTTGCATTTCACGTCTTTGGATAACATTCTTGCAATTGCTCATGCTTTGAACTTGTGATAATATGAACATTGCACATTGTACTTGTGGTTATGATATTACACAATATTCTTGTTTTACCACCAGGCAGCCAATTGTAAATATCTTCCTTTCTACCTTGTCGTCTTACCAAAGACAATTGATTATTGCATTACCTACTGAAATGTCCTAATATGTGGTATCGTTTACAAAATTATTACTGAACATTTCATTTGCGTTCATGAAGTTTTTTTTCTCCAGCTATTGTAATTTGTTTCTCTTATTTTGTATCTCTTATGACGATGTTTTTAGTTATGAATGAAATAAAGCATCTGTTCTGTTCAGCTTGCGTATCCTGGTCATTCGTCATCATTTCCATGTTAGAATAAAGGTGGCACCTATAGGTCAAGCATGGTGTATTTCAGAGTGTTTACTCAAACTCTGAACCGGTCACCGATGACACTGACTCGTAGACAAGCAAACCGTCCGATCTTTTTATTATGACTGTCCGCAGATATTAGCAGAATAACGTGAATATGAACTAATGAATGCAAGACACTGAAACATCTTAGCGGTGGGTTCCGTTAACCTCTTTTCAGATTAGGGAAGTGGTAAATGCTCCATGCTTTGTGATGTTTTATTAAACTCAGCAGGAAAGGCCATTGTGTGTGTGCGTGTGCGTGTGCGTGTGTCTGTGTGTGTGTGTGTGTGTGTGTGTGTGTGTGTGCGTGCGTGTGTGTGTGTGTTTGTTAGCTGATAGAAGACCCTGACAATAAAAAGGATTGTTTCATAGTTGAATGAGTGACATAATTAATGTAATTAATGTAATTATGTCCTTTGGTACTGTATTGTGTCATCGTTCAATATATAATCTATCTGCATCGGTGTATCGTTGTTGTATACTATATTTTATTTTCCTGCATAGTCATATGACTAAGTTGTACATCCACGTAGTGTAAATATTCATATGTAAATAACATTACTATTATTGCCGTACTCTATATTATGCACGGAATGATTTTCATAATGCTTCCATTTTTTTCTTCTACGCTGTTGGCTACTTAGAATGAAATATTCGTTGAACAGGACCAAGTCAAAGACGGATACCAAGGTCAACAAATTACATGTGATGGTGTGGTTTCCATTTTGTGAAGTGGGACACATAATCGGTCGAGAAAAACACAACATTGATACATATATTTACGCACACTCAATACGTTAGAGAATGGGTAGTTTGTATGACGTCACTTCCCACAGTAGTTCAGTGATCTCAGCGGTGTGTTTACTGTGGGAGGATAACCTAAGATAACTGTTTTAGCGGCTGGTGCTAAGAGACAATATATGTAAGTTTATATGAAAGAGTGACCTGTGAAGTGCCAGAGTAACAGTAACAACAAACATCATAACTGTTTTTGTGTAAACGTTTATTTCTAACCTGACCAGATAAAACCAGTCAAATTACTCATATAAATATCTTTGCCTCAACAATAAATACACAAATAAACATTATTACAACTCGTTACTAAGTGGTAGTGTGACAAAAACAATTCTAGCTAGATTGAGCCATGCAAACTTCAAAGTATTTTTTGTTTTATTTTTCAGTTTTCCAGAAGATTATAGAAAATAATGTGAAAACGTTAATTATTGCATGTGATTCTTTTTCTGTGTGATTATCCTTTCAAGTAAAGCAGCAAATTAAAGATTCAATGGATATTAAACATGTGTTATGACCATTTGCAATTTGACAAAACAAATTATTAGTAACATTTTAAAATAAAATGTGTACCAAATAACAATACTGGGCAACAAATGATATTGCATATATATATTGCATATGAAAATTCAAAGAAGCATCCCCATTTGAAAGGATAATCTCATACAGTAGTTCGCATTGCATGCATAATTTGAATTTTACATGACTTTTCTTTCTTCACATAATTTCTAATGACGAAGAAGAAACAATTCAACTCTACTTGATAATCACCAGTCGGAGCAGACTGATCCAGATAGGCCAATGAATGACACTCTGCTGGCAAATGAATGACACTGCTGGCCAATGAATGACCACTGTTGGCCAATGAATGACACTCTGCTGGCCAATGAATGATACTCAGTTGAGCAGTGAATGACTGTCCAATGAATTATCACTGTTGGCCAATGAATGACATTCTGCTGGCCAATGAATGACACTCTGTTGACCAATGCATGACTGGCCAGTGAATGACCACTGTTGGCCAATGAATGACACTCTGTTGTCCAATTAATGAACACTGCCAATGCATATAGTCTTAAAAGTAGGCAGTCCAAAATTATGTTTGTAACAATATCTTAAGCCATGTTAGTAAGGTGTATGTGAGAAACAATGTACTGTAAATCAGGAAATTAATGTGAGCATGATATTAATGCGAAAAACGTGATTGGCTTATGGTCGCATTTAATTCCTACGCATTATGGAAAATAATGAAA
>JAUTBT010002286.1:0-10192 GCA_032361225.1 Lepetodrilus schrolli
TGTGTGTGTGTGTGTGTGTGTGTGTGTGTGTGTGTGCGTGCGTGCGTGCGTGCGTGCGTGCGTGCGTGCGTGCGTGCTTATGCAAATCTGTTCCTCGTACTAGTACATATGGATTATTTTGATGTAGGTTGCAAGATCAGCCAGCATCTTTAATTCTCGTACTTATTAGCTCTGAACATTCTAAAGTAGCATTCATCATTTTAGCCAACATTGTCTGAACTTTCTAACATAATGGCATGGTAGCTAATTATTGATTACAAATTAGTTTCAGATCTTGACATCACATTGGAAATCTTTTGCTCATACACAACAAGGTTCCAATTTATCATCAAATCACAGATATGTTCCATTCATGCGTGATGGCCACTGATTTGTCTGTCGCACAGGATGGCAAGTTCATGGCGCTGGACCAGATCGTAGTCGATGAAGACTTCCCAGAATGCAACAAACTGCTCAGCTGCACAGGCCTGGATGAACTACACCACATCTGCGACATCAAAGGTAGTCGAGACCTGCGACAAGCAGCCATTGCAGTTATTGTAGTTCTATGTTTATTATGTCAATGTTAGACAACTGGGGCTGCTATGGTTGCACATCGCATATGGGTGAAATATCCCTGCTGCGACATAAAGTACCAATTCAATCATTAATTTCACTCGGAACATATTTTCCGTAATAACTCGTATTGAGTGGATTATTCTCTAATTATATAATGCTTGCTTTGAGCAACTGACCTCATTTTTTATATATTCAAAAGTATGATGTGTTTCATTAACTCTTAGATTGTTTTGAATTTACTTAAATTTAATTAACAGTTGTTAGTCATATTTTTTGCATTGTGATGTTCTAGGTGATGATGATTTCAAAGTATACAGATTCGACAAAGACAAGGCATTATCATGGTTGAAAATCAAGGTACAGCTGTGTTGTTATTTGTAATTAATAAATCATAGCCAGTGATCTGCTTCAGGTCCAACATTTAAACATTATTAAAGGTAACTTTCGCAAGTATTGATTCCCAGCTCCCAGAGCCTTTGGCTTCTGTCCAAAAAACGTTCTACCATTGCTCTATGACCCGCCCCTAGAGGACAGAGTAGTTCAGTGGTAGCAATGTCATACTATAAACCCAGTGAGACCTGGGCTGCGTTCAATGGACAATACATATGCATACATATTCTATGTAGTACTACGTGAGTCGTTCAGTGAGCAATATGTATGCATATGTATGCATACATTTCAATACGGGTTTGACCGCGTAGCGTTTTGTATGAAAGCGAATGGACTGGATGCATGCGCAAACCGATTTCCTGCTATTTTGCTAACTAACCCGTGTAGAGAAAAGTATTGTATTGCAGTGTATTGTCGGCTGAACGCAGCCCTGGTGTCTTCTCTGGAGTGGGTCGTCACGTATCGGTGAAATATTCCCACTGTGACGTTAAGCAATAACTCACTCACTTATTCACTTACTCACTCAAGGTCTCGAGTGGAGAGCTTTTCACATAGGAATATTTTGATGCAATGTCTGTATTCATAGTGTGTAGTTATTTCAAATGCTTGTTAGGTCTTGCTGTAATATTTAATTGTTGTGGGTTATCCTCCCACCATCATACAGAACATGTCTATGGCAACACTCGTTGCTACATGTGTTCTAAGATTTCTTCCTGGCATAAATTGCATGTCTTGAAATAGTCTTGAAAACAGGTTATACACATTCATTTAAACAAGCAAATTTGCATGTATTTTAGTGAAAAATTCAAGCGGAAAAAAACAAAAACAAGTGCCTCATTCAAGACTTATTTCAATTATTTCAAGCCGAATTACTGTATGGGTAAATATTGACCAAGATGTATGCGTTATTCTCACAAAGCTTAACGCTGCGTATTTGTGTAAAAGATTCGCGCTGCAGCCTAAAACAAAACCAACAACTCACTCACTGACAAAGCTTTGTATGCTTTCAGGCGGAGAATGTTGCTGACACTCTTGAACTGAAAGGTATCCACGTGGGAGCATCAGGAACACACAGCGCCATGTTTGTCCGCAGCAAGAAGGAAGAAGCCGTCGATAAACGTTAGTTTCATATCTGGTCACCTCGTACCAGATTTCAAAGAATTGAATCAAATTAGATTTTTTTTAAAAACACCATAATCTGGTTACCACTCACCTGTCGGAGAAATGACATGTTTTTCATGCAGATAAATTAATATATTCATCCAATGGTGAATTAATATTCATTTGATTCATATGCTAATGTGATAGATATATTATACATATATATTTCATTTGTTCACAGCAAAGACCTGATTTTTTTTACAGATTACATTATTTATTCCTATTAGATACATGATTTTATTAATATATCATTTGATGTCAGCATTTTTAGTTATCATTTTGCAAGTTTTGCAGAAATTCAGTCATAATTTAATTCAAGAGAGTGCTTATTTGAATATCAATATAATCATCCATTAATAAATTACACACTATGATTATGTATTATATATGTATTACTTTAATTCAGATTCTTACCTGAAGTATGCATGTGGCATTGTATCAGATTACCTCCCTTTGGCTATTGCACAAGATCTACGGGAATATTTGGGGTGAGTAAAGATTTTATATCTGTTAAATCAGCTACTTCGTGAATATTTCTCGTCATGTATGGGTGAAATATTCCCACGTAAAACAATAATTCATGAATAATTCGTGAATAATTCATACGGTATTAAATACAAAAGCCCAACTATATTTCTTTCTAAATAATATTAATATTTTTTAGATTGAAGGATATCCCTGAACCAGTGACAAGCCCAGTTAAAGAACCACCAGCGAAGGTAGAAATATTTTATTTTATTTTTACGTGCAAAAATAGTGTATTTTATGTTCATTTATGTGAGTTTGTATTTGGCTGTTCACATTGTATTACTAGTGTTGCAGGCTTCCTCATGCAGTAAGTTGACAAGCCGAAATGTGAGAAAATTATTGTTGAAAGCAGCTCTAACCCCTAATACAAACAAACAACACTTTCTGTGTATGTTGCATCTCTGACACATTTGTGTCAGTTTAGTACAGCATCTAATGTGTATGCCAAACTACACAGGTCGAAGATATTTACACAAATTTATGCGAGCTGGATAACATTCAAGAATACATTACATCATTTTTAATAATTTCTTATATTTATTTCTAGAAAGCTAAGCTTGAGGATTTGGACCCAACTGAAGATTACAGCAAAACCAATGGTATAAAGAAAGGCAATTTAAAGGTAATATTAACAGAACGATAGAGAACTTTAAGTTCCTGGAATTCCTGAGCATAACATCACATTATTTTGTTGATCATTGCACATTTATTAAACTTTATTAAATGTACATGATTAATATCACTTGATCAACAAAATAGGACGTAATATGCAGGAATTCTCGCAGTATTGGAAATAAAAGCTGGCCTGTGGCCGACACTTCTTAACCCGGGAGTCCATCTTACTATAGTTGCCCACCGAGTGGTCCTTCTGATATTCAACGTTTCACACGGCGAGTAAAACAGTTAAAATAATGAGAAACCATAATTTATTCAGTGAACAAACCCAGTTTGTGTATTTTTTCAACATGTTCTTTTTCTGCAAATTTCTACGGAAAATAAATTGAGCCTCATCAAGTGTGCGCGGAAGTCATTGTGGTTATGCATCACACGTGCTCTTGTTGACTTGGTAAGCAGCGATGATTGGATCTCCATTTGTAACCAATCAGCAATTCTTTGTGGAAATGACATCTTTCTTTTACACGCGCATCGTGCATAAATGATCAGTTTATGCCCCCCTGTACTAGTATTTTTTATTCTATACAGCAATTTTAAGGATACAGGTACATTGTGTCTTTTCAGGATGTGAAGATGACGACATCCCAGAAGAAGTTGAGCAAGGTTGACAAGACGGGAATGAAAAGCATATCGAGCTTCTTCTCACCAAAACAAAAAAAAACTTGATTCCCATATACTGGTACACCTTTAGGAGAGAGAAAGAAAGAAAGAGAGCAGGCACAGCAATTTTCCACAGATTCGCTGATTTATTTGTCCAGGGGTCGATTTATTTGCACTGAACGTGGCTTGGGGCCTGGGCATGTTTTCCACTGAAACCATGATTGTCTGTTGCCATGCCTGAAAGGGAGAGAGAGAGAAATATCCTATCTCCTATCGATAGGGTCCATGATGTCAATGAAATGATTATGTGAACTCCCAATAACTTGTTGAGAAATGTCAAGGATGGTTGAGAGCCTGAGAATGATAAGAGGTCAGTTTGACAAAATGATCATAGATCTACAGTTACGTTGATTTTCACTGACTTAAATCATCGTACTGCTACTGCTGCCAGACTTTGCCATTGTCGTCATATCTCTGCGATCATAGTGAAATATTCTCGCTGCGACGTAAAGCACTAATTCATTATCATCTGCGATTGTAATGTTAGAAAAGAATCGGAGGTTATCTACATATCTTGCATTGAAATCACATGTATGTATAACACTTGCTTTGTGCATTCTTATTGCTGTGAAATAATCTTGACAATGGCTCTATATACTCCCAAGGCAAAATTTGTATTGCTATTACCCCATCGTCAGTTAATATAATGATCAGTGTTACTGGTATGGTGTAAACATACATGTGTAATACAAATAGGACGCAACCTACCACAAAGGACAGCATACCTGTGTGATTCTAATATAGACACTGAAGATAGTCTAATCTTGAGACTGAATTGGTGGCATCAGTTCTGTGGGACACTTCAGATAATTGGTGCTTCACTTACTATCAGTGACTAATGTTGCAGTATTTAGCAATGTTATATTTGTTGAAATGTTGTGTTAATGTAAAAAGGTTTATTGGAAATATCCAAATAAAAATTATCATCATTTTGTTTGTGTGTTATTACTTATTGTTATTGTGTGAACTACTAGTATCATATATTTTGATATTATGTATTATACATTTCATTTGTCAAGGAGTGCTATCAAATAAACTTTACAGCTTGGTTACCAATCCTCATTCATTTTATTTTTAATAAAAATATGTTTAAACCATATATTTTTAAGATGATATATCTTACTAAAGCTTACAAATAAAATATTATATATTATGTATTGAAATATACTGCAATATATCATATTCTCTGATCTATCACTTCATCTGATCAAATTCAAATGACCACTCGTATAAAGAAATGCCATCATCCCCCCAGGACACCCTAATTCCCATCATACTAACCCCAGTAAGATATATTTAGTCCTCTAGTCCCTTCAGGCTGTCTCTTTTACTTACCCCACCCCCACTCCCTTTCAGGCTGTGCCTTTTACTTACTCCTCCCCCACCCCTTTCTCAACACTGACAATGTCCTAGTCGCTAACAACTACTAATTTATACTGTTACATGTCCACTTAATAAAATGCTTCCAAATCTTCGTGTTTTGGAAGTACATAGCTGTCCATCTCGGTAATTAAATACTACCGATTTTAGGAAAAGAATAAATACAACTAACAGCGAGCATGTATGATTTTTAAGATAAATACTTTATACTTTATTATAATGACTACTTATATATGTATATGTTTCTGAAACTCTCAGTGAGATCTTCTAATCTGGGTTTTCGTGAAATCCCTACAACGTTCAGTACTACATTGCTGCTTATAAAGAAGACCACAGGCAAATATGATCGTTTTTTAAAAATAATTATATGGGGTCCGTTCCACAGAACAATCGTAGCGCTACGAGAGTCGTAACTCCTGTACTTTAGCATGGAGTTGCTAAGGAGTTACGACTTTCGTAGGGCTACGATTGTTCTGTGGAATAGGCCCATGATATATTATACTGTCTACTTTTGGTAGCTCCTAAACCCGATGTACCAATTTTAAATGATGTCCCTCTACTTCACAAATAGGTCGTACTGTAGTACGGACTTAGGTCATGGTTACAGTAGGCCAGTATCCGACCTGATTTACGCCTGGTCTTCCTCCAAAGGTCGCCTGTTGACCATTTTAATGGTCTGGTGGGCATCGATATCGGTATCACAGGGGTATATTTAGAAAAGTTATTTTGTGGTTTATTTTGGGTGATGTAAGTGCTGGGGTATGTGAGCTGAGAGTATACAGGGGCGATCTGGTGTGACACCTTAAAAGAAATGACAAAATAACTTTGCTATATCGGTAACAAGAATATTAACTGGAAAGTTGTTACTGTTCATTGAAATACCCTAAGGCTATTTCATTGAACACCAAGAGTACCCTAAGACTATACAAATGAACACCAAGAGTGCTCTAATGCTATTCCAAGAGTACCCAATGGCTATTCCCAGGTACACTAAGAATACCATAAAGCTATTCGAAGGAACACCAAGAGTACCCTAAGGTTATTCCAAGGAACACAAAGAGTACCATAAGGCTTTTCCAAGGAACACCAAGAGTATTCGAAGCCAATTCCAAGGAACATCAAGGATACCCTACGGCTATTCCAAGTAACACCAATAGTGCCCTAAAGCTATTCCAAGGAACTCCAAGAGTACCCTAAGGCTATTCCAAGGAACATTAAGAGTACCCTAAGGCTATTCCAATGAACACCAAGAGTATCCAAAGGTTATACCAAGGAACACCAATAGTACCATAATGTTATTCCAAGAGTAACATATGGCTATTCCAAGTAACACCAAGAGTACCCTAAGGCTATTCCAAGGAACTGCAAGGATACCCTAAGGCTATTCCAAGGAACACCAAATGTATCCTAGGGCTATACCAAGGACCACCAAGAATACCCTAAGGCTATTCCAAGGAAGTGCAAGGATACCCTAAGGCTATTCCAAGGAACACCAAATGTATCCTAGGGCTATACCAAGGAACACCAAGAGTACCCTAAGGCTATACCAAGGAACACCAAGAGTACCTTAAGGGTATTCCAATGAACACCAAGAGTACCTTAAGGCTATTCATAGGAACACCAAGAGTACCTTAAGGCTATTCATAGGAACACCAAGAGTACCCTAAGACTATACCAAGGAACATCAAGAGCACCTTAAGACTATACCAAGGAACATCAAGAGTACCCTAAGACTAAACCAAGGAACATCAATGATACCAAGGACAAACGCTGTGAACAGTTAAGTGTGACGTTCGATTTTCGCCCCAAGCCAAAACACATACTGCAGTATATTGAAACTACCTCGACTGTCCATCCTGTTGTTATCAGTCTTTGAAAGTCACAGCATGAGCTTATCCACAGTATGTACTCCAACACTGTGCCAGTCCACTTATTGACATGCATTAAGGGCGTAATAAGAGGAGTAGATCGTCGCTGCCAGGAGAACAGACCCACACGTCTTCCAACAAAGGAAAGACATCACTCGAACTTTTCATAATACTACGGGCCATTGATCCATAATGCGGCCTATTTTATTATGACAATATCTCGTCACAGTCTTGAAAACAATCCACTGGTTTGATAGTCCTTCGCAATATTAACATTGATAAAAGCAATCGACTAACCGTTAACAAGTTCCTGTTTTGCCCGATTACAGGCGTGTATATTTACTCTAGCCACTGTGCATACGGTAAAATATGCTAGTATAGGAATAATATCGCGTTGTTTGTACAAACTTTGCCTGTATTTGGTGCCGGTTAATACGTATTTAATTCAGATGGTACCAAAGCAATCGGTAAATCTATATATATACGTAAGGAGAATTTAGAACCCCGCTCTCACCAGAACACCAGCTTAAACCAATCCATTATCATAATCTGGCCATTTTAACGAACATTTCTTGAACTTACGACACCATTGTTTTGTTTCTTGTAAAATACGTTCTTCTCGTAACGGATCTATCGGTTACGGTTTCTGATTTACGTGACGTTTCGCTAATCGGGTCTGGTTGCCATTGCAATTTAAAGACGGGCGCGTCTTCAAAGTACGCTATCTCCAGAAGGCGTAACCTCTCTGTAGTTCTTGTACAGGTCTCGAATGAAACGTAGGCCAGTGAAGAGAGAAGGAGAAAGTAATTTAATAATGGAACGATTCTGAGTTAAGGTAACACGTAAATCAATAATGCACAGACAACGCGGTCGAGGAACCGTGTATACAGTGACAAGTGCGTGGGCACCGAGCTGTTAGAAATATAGGATACATTATTACCAAGGAGGACCTCTAAAAGGAATCTACAACGTCCAATTTATCCTTTGAATGACGTTTTTCCCTGATTGGTCTCCGGATATTTTTGGTTTACTGTGTGGAATATGCTATAGGCAATGGGGAAAGTTTCGTCAGTTTAAGATGTCAATTAATATAGTGATATTAGTTATTAATGCAATATTACGATTTATGTTTTCTTCCAGAGTAAAACGATGCAGGTCACCACGACAGCAGTGAATTATGTTCACCGAGGATGGAACAGACAACGTGGTAATAAACACTATCAGTCCTTTATGGTCCCTTCTGCCTTGGTCATCTGTTTGGCATGCAACTAACGATCATTTTGTCAACGATATGATGTCCATATAAATATTTGGCATATATTACCATAGAGATAATATATGTATACGTATATTTTAGATTACTAGTTTCATCAATTTATGATAGTGTAGCTCTATTAGAATATGTTTATCAATACAACTGTAAATTCATGTAAATGTTAGAAAATGACTGAAAGAAAAATGTTTGTTTGACATATAATTTTACAGCATGATTTACAGTTTTGTAAAGTTTTATTCTATATTTTATTTCATCTGTTAATCATGAGACTGATATGTATTCTACACCCACTGAATATACACCTATTTGTTTACGTGGCCTTCGATGCTATCACGTGATGTCATACACCAAACTGCTACATCTCACGCCATTAATATGTTTTGTTTTGACAACAGGGCCACCATACCGTAATATAAATACACTGTAACACTGATATGTGCACTCATTAATTATTTCTCCCTATTCATTCACAGACCTATACATTATCAAATGAACAAATGAATAAAGTCTGTTTATCTGTCCGCATCACTATTCAAGCGAGGTGTAGGCCAACGGTATTAGAAATAGCGACTGGTGCATTTGATACGGCCATTTCTATATGTTGGTGGTCAGGAATTGTTTTGTGTTGTAATTCACTCGGTTGAATTATTTGTTTTGGTTTCATTAGCTATAAGGTAATTAACTCGTGGTCCTATACAATCATGGTTTGATGACATAATGGTTACACGTATTTACCTAAACGTATGTACATTTGATTTGTATACACAAGTATATTGGACAACCATCTACATTTTTGGCATGTCCCACAGGTGATTGTATGCCTTTAAAATTGCCATAAATTAATTTAGCCACAGAATGCCGCTTAAGGGGAATTTCCTCTAATGTTTTTGTTATGCATCATGAAAATATTAACACGTGCGACAGCACCAAGTTGAAATTACTTTTGAAAACAGTGCTAGGGTTAATGTGATTGATCCTAATATACGAACTCTCTCTATGTGATTAAGGGTTGATTTAGATGAGAGTCGAGTGCTCCATAAGACGTTTCATCGATCAAAGCAGGCATGCCAAACTAATAACAGGCGCTGTCTTAACCCTCTCCGTGCTGGATGCAACCTGAGATGCCCTACAGAGCCATGTGTGTGCCTAATCCAGCAGCGAGACGGTTAAGGGAGTCTCGTATGTTGTCCCTGGCCAGTATTGGAGGGCTCCATGACAAACTTACCAAACTTGATGAAGCTATAGATTGATAGTAAACAGGTGGCGGTAATAGTTACAACATTAATTTGGAGGTATTCTAATTGATCGATTGATGGTAACACATCCCAGCTAGTGTGACTGTTAATTAATGCCATGTCAAATGAAACGGGATAAATAGCCGGAAAATTCTTACTTTGGAATGTCTTGAGTGTGGAAACGTTCATCTATGCATAGGTCAAAGCCGACTTAAGGGATTATAACATTTTTTTAATAACATTTTTAAAAAATAATTTTTTAACAGACATAACATTTTTTTCTCTCAGATTCTTTACTAATTTAGAAATACCCCCCTTAACCTACCCGATGACAATATATATAAAAGCCAGTTCTAAGCGCAAATTCCGCATTAAAATAGACCTGTGTGTGTGTGTATTGTGTGTGTGTGTGTGTGTGTGTGTGTGTGTGTGTGTGTGTGTGTGTGTGTGTGTGTGTGTGT
>JAUTBT010002287.1:0-10189 GCA_032361225.1 Lepetodrilus schrolli
GCTGTTGTTGCTAAACTATTCAATCAGCATGCACTAGCTTTACACCCACTTGTACAGAAAGGCCCAAATATTCACATAAACAGATAAATAGAGGGGGTCAATCACATCATATTTTGGCAAAATGCTGTGGAAGACAAGTAGTGAAAATCAACAACTGGCATGCACCAGCAATATTGACCTAACAACTGCACATTGCTAATGTATACGCCTTCCTATCATACAGGTGTAGTCATATAAATTTAGATTGCAATTAAACTGCGTGGAACCTACTTCATTTGTAACACAATACCATGGATATTATTTAACATACAAAGATACCAGGGCACAGACAATGGAATGTATGCAAAACCTACTTTTTCTACAGACTACTTGGCCACATTGACAATGAGAAACTGTGCTATGACCCCTAAGAATGAAGTGTTCAACATCTAAACAATGAAGTTCTCATCCATATGACTCATGTACTCACATAAATATGATAAACATTACATGTGTATTCCTCAGACTAAGAGTACTCGCTCTACTTCACCAGTCGTACAATCCATCATCCATGCAATTTAACTTGTCTAAAACAGTAAGAGTTTGGGTAAATTGTAAACATTCAAGGAAATTAACAACGCATCAAGCTTACTTATAAATAAATGCTCCTTCCAATAAACTTGAACATATTTTTGCACTGTTCCCTACATAAGTAAACATACACGTAGAAAATACCAGCGATGTCAAAGCTAATGCCCAAGTAACAAAACAATATCATATGGCATTCAGCGGTTATCTTTGTGAAACCACAAGTTCGGCATATCCAGTTTCAATGTCATCTTCTCTTGTGAACTTTGACTTTGTGCATTCGCCAATCACAATTTCCGCAGTTGTGTTGACAATAAGGTCACCGATGACATGACCTCCAACCACATTGCCCTTGCTGTCGCTCAAGGACACATGAAGGTGACCACCTTCTCCACCTGACACTGTCCCAACAAGGGAGACAATCTCAAAGGGACCGGCCATTTCTTTGACCTGGTGAAGACATGTGTATTAGAGTTTGTTTTTTAAAAAAAGGTACAAAGATACAAAAGGTACAAAAATACACAGGTACATTTCTCAGGGAACAAAACATTGTATTTGAGGAAAATACATTATCGCATTTGCGGGAAATGATATATACTCAGTTACTTAACCCTTTCCCTGCTGGATTAGACACAGGTACTGCTCTGGTACTGCCTGCCTACAGCATGGAGAGGGTTAAATCTGCTACTGGCCTATCTTATCTTCCAATCCAATCCAAAGACTTTCCTCTGTACAGCACCAGGGAATGGCTACTAGATGGATATCTTGTATATAAATTCATTAATTATTATTATTATAATTATATTTTTTTCAGGAAGCATATACAGATTTATTAATGAAATACAGACATAATGTAGAAACACAGAAACATAAACCAATGTAGTTAATACACTATTGTATTTTAAAGAATGGAAGTATATACAAATATACCGGTATGAGAAACATTCAGAGATTGATTTATTGCTTTACCGTACATAGGTTTGGAAATATTTGCGAGAAAAACAAAAAATTCAGGAAATATACAATACTACACGGGTCCTCTGAAACACTAATAAATACTACTTTCCAAAAGTCAACGACCAATGATGTCTTATTATTTTTTAATTAGTTTTTTAAAATTAGTTTTAAATTCCGCTTTCAAGATTCTTTCACAGCTTGTCGGTTTTAGGGCAGGAGGAAACCCACATCAGTAGCACTGAATGTTGCAGTAAACCTGCGAGCAGTGGCTGGTACTGACAACACCAAGGATGATAACTGCATTGCCATGGTACAGGCAACACATCCTATCATAATCCAGTCAGAAAGGGAATTTTTCATGAACACTAATGTCAGGCTCCCATGATGAGATTTGAACCTGGGCCTGAATTCCAAACGTTCTACCATTGTGCTTCCAATGGCCTGATGTAAACATACCGTTATGGAATTGGCCATTCTGAGCTTGGCACCGGTAACGCTACCGCAACAAGTGAGAACGAAGGCTGCTTGGAGGCCATTCTTCTGAACAAAGTCCTTCAAGCTCTGCCGGATCTCCTGTTTGGGTCGCAGCCTCATAGGATAACAGGTCAGAGGACTTGGACAAGCCTTCTGTTAAAAACAAAACAACATAAAAATTTGAAATAGAAAAAAATAATTTAAAAAATAATAAAATAAAATAAAATAAAACATCCATTACAGTGTTTGAGACATCCTGGCTTGATAATGAATGGGGCTCACAAAGAAAAACAAACTCCCATTTTAGTACAAAATCCTGAATGTGAAAGTTTAAACAAACCGTCTCATAGGTGAAAGTAATACAAATCATAACCATAATAGTATTGAGTGATTTTATGGTGGCTTCAATAACTTTTCTATTGAAGTATCAGGCCTTGTATATAGTAAATAAAATCCTCAGTCTAGATACACAGGTCATACAGTAATGAGTTCTAGCTCAAAGTCACCAGAATGCCTGTGTTATACATTGGTAATAGTGGATCAATTCAATGGATTTAATTAGTGATATCATTAGTAAGGATCTGGTATTTAAATTGAAGAAAAACATTGGTACTTAGTGGCAAGATTATCTTTACATATAGGTCAAAGGTAAAAACCATGGTTGGGCGGTCGAAATTTATAAAAAATAATAATAATTGGAAATTACGAATAGTCGGTTGACCGAGAAGTAAATATAATTGTCAATAATTGTTATAAATACCAGTGCATATAAATTGTCTCAGATTTGAATGCACAATTATTTTCAAAGCACTGCTTGTCAATAACCATGATAACATTAAT
Organism: Lepetodrilus schrolli; assembly: GCA_032361225.1. Taxonomy (NCBI): domain Eukaryota; kingdom Metazoa; phylum Mollusca; class Gastropoda; order Lepetellida; family Lepetodrilidae; genus Lepetodrilus; species Lepetodrilus schrolli. The sequence continues at coordinate 2,839 of JAUTBT010002287.1, forward strand.
TGTTAGAAATTACTACATATTTACCAGTAAGCAATCAAATTGGTTTCAAAATTAGTGTCTGCCGGTCTTTGTTCATGTCTAATTAGGTTAATATGTCGTGTTCCACCACCATTTATTATTATACTTGTCTAAAAACTAGTACACTGTCGGCGGAATATAATAAAAATAACTATTTCTATTTTCTGAAGTTGTAAAAATCAGGTCGGTCGATCCATAAACCATGGAATCAAATATCTATGGCCTAATCTAGAAAAATAATTTCTTTTTCATGGCAAGTCCATGATCAACTTCTGATGCAATGCAAATTTCTATTCAATAATAAATATTACATTGTTAACCAACTAGACTAGATCTGGCTGATGGATCCAATGATTTATCTGCAACTTGCCTTCACCAGCTGTTACCACTGTTCAGTGTTAGGTAATTGCAGTGTTGGCCCTGTTTATGGCCGGGTAGTGATAATGCTTTGCTATAACTCATTGTGACCAAAAAAAGAGGCAACATCCCAATACCACAAGTGGTAAATAGAAAAAGATGGTGCTAAGACACATAAAGCTTTCATACCCACTTACTACTCATGCATCCCAAGGTGGGACCAATCTGCCGAAATCAGCAATGCTGGAAGGCGACTGTAAAAACACCAAACTAACTAACTACTTGGCCATAAAACAGTGCAACAGCTGATCGAGGCTTTGCCTTCATTGCATAATTACTGATAGCCATGATAATGATATAGATTGTATGACACCCCAAAAAAATAAGGGGTTTCGCCCCCACCTGGGACAATTTTTTTGAGGGACGTTTCGCTCATATCTATATTTTTGGAAGGACGTTTCGCCACCACCTATTTTTTGTTATGGACGTTCCACCCCCACTTCATTTATCTTCCATTCTTCCATGTAATTTTGTCACGAATGGGTGAAAGATTCCCGCTGTGACGTCAAACAATAATTCACTCCATGTAATTGGTTTGTAAGTACGTTTTATACGTTGTGCCATGTTTTCCTTTGCCAGAAGTCTCCTCTGAATTGGAAGTGTTTAATTGACCGTGCTTTTGATCACATGACTTGAAGTATTTATGGAAGTGTGGTGACAGCCCAGTTACGATTTCTATACCGTGTTTTTATACGCATTACTCAATAATGCTCATCAGTACTGATCCAGACAGTTATTGATTACGTTGTATTGTTAGGTTCCCTTTGTTCGTTTGTTGCATATTGTTTCGGAAGCTAACATGATGGTGTATTAATTCATCAGTAGCATCTATAATATACTATATCGAGCATCTTACTTTAACGGGAAAGAATCTCGCAAAATACGGTGGGGGCGAAACGTCCGTCCAAAAGAAAAATATGTGGGGGCGAAATGGTCATGGGTTTGGGGGCGAAAAGACTGGGGGGAAAGTTACAGCGGGCGAAACGTCTGGCACCCATGGTATACATGCTACCTGGGACAAGCAAAACAACCATTTCACTTAGGAATAATTTGGAGACATGACACTGCATTACTATAACAGTATAAAGCTAATAACCTGCATATTGTTTCTCTAGCTGTTGTTTTTTGTTGCTGATACACTCAAACCAGAGTGACCTCCCATTTCCCGCGCTTTATTTTTTTAGACTAATAATTTATCTCGAAATGTATCACTTGTTAAGTTCACATATTTGTGCTGTTAAAATAGTATGGTATGTTGTAAATATTTTAAAATTCATAAAGATATATAATTCTGCCAGATATATAATGTCATTAAGTTGTTTTTATATTACTGTTATATCATTATTATATGCGCTAAATGGTCCCTCTCAAACCCGCTTATACTGGTTCTCTGTCACATTTACGCTTTGCACGACTTTGCTATGTTATGATTAGAAACAGGCGGCCAGTACAAATAGTAAATAGCGCCTGAAAACCGTGAGGGTAAAATGGCAAGTGCTCATCAGTCTTCCGCAGATAAATGCGAGGAAGATGCTGGTGTATCAATGGTGGAAATCTTAGAAGAAGAAGAAAGACTGGAAGCTGATGCGAATGCAGTTCTTGGGGGGACTGACGACAAGAACTGTACATATTCTCTGGTAGACGCACAAGATCATTTGTAAACACTAAAACTAAAGTAAAAAAAAGATTAGTTTTCTAATCCTGTTACACTGACTGTTAAATTGAGTTATTCAAGTTCAAATCTCTCTACTTTTATCAGTTTTTAAGTATCACTGATCCAAACTATATGTTTATTAAATTTGTAAACATGTGCTATGTGGTTAACAAACAGAAAACCTCAAGCATGGTTACCTATGAAATTTACAAGTAAGCAACCCAGAAGTGATAAAAGTTGAATGTTTTCTGTACTATTTATTTGCTATTCACTCACACATGCATGGGAGCTACTACTAGCCTGCCATATTCCGCCAGGTACCTATTTCCACCACTGTCATGTCAGAATGTAATATCGCAAGAACAAGTGCTTCTCCAGAGATATGCCGATTAATCATAATGTAGGTCATTAATGAAACATTAGTCAAAATTAAAGTTTCAACAATGTGGAAATTAGCAGTTGTCACTCGGCAGGATACTTGGTGATAGCTCTAGGCCCCATTCCTTTCAACTGCGCGAAATGTCTGGAGTAATCCAGACAGACAATTTTATCAATGGAAGGACTTGCACTCTAATTACTATACTAACATGACTATTCAAGATTTTGCGTGACTCTAGATTTCATATACACCCAGTTCTGTCATCCTAACTTGTCATAACGTCTGTAAAACGGGCCACGCCCTGAGATTACAAAAAATATTTTAGCACGATTTTGTTCACAAATCTCCATATAAAATTTGAACTTGAGTATGAAATTGTACTAATAAAGTTTCTAAGATGGATTAACTCTGCAGAAAATTGATCGTGATATATTTTTTTTTATCCCAATCTAATTAAAATCAGATGTCGTTTCACTCCTTAAACACTTTGACTTTCTTTGTCCAAATATCTGAGCGTCAGTTTCGTATCTGATATTAATGAGATTGATTTTATCCCTGATCATTGCTGATTATCCTATTTTTCAGGGCTATGTTAGTCGCCAACCACTGTACGCATGCATGACCTGCATCCCAGTCAATAGTAACAGGTCGGCTGGGATCTGTCTCGCCTGCAGCTACGAATGTCATGACGGCCATGAGCTCATCGAACTCTACACGAAAAGGTTAAGTTCCATTTCTTTTTGTGTATTATTACCCATATTTACATTCAGAATCTATCTTATTTTTTCCATTTTATTTCACTCGCAAATGGGTGAAAGATTCCCTCAGCGACGCAAAAAGCTTAAATCCCTCAATTTCAATTGTTCGTATACATTGTTCAATACAGTTACCATGACGACTGAAATTATACTTATGTGACATTGACTGGAATCAAGAAAATATGGCATTAATCACACTAAAATTCATAGGTCATGTATGGAACTGCATAACTCTAGATTTCCATATTATTGGATATGGGGCAGGTGGTAGCACAATGTTAGAGCGTCTAGACTTCGAAGCCAAAGGCATCAATGTTCGCAAAATTTACCTTTCTGTCACGATCATGTTAGGATGCGCTGTCTGTACCATGGCATTGCGGGTATCATCCTTGGTCTGTCATTACCAGGCAGTGCTAGCAAGTTTACTGCAACATTCAGCATGACAGATGTGGGTTTCCTCCTGCCCTAAATTGAGAAGCTGTGATTTAAGTGAATCTTGAAAGCAGCTCTAAACCCCAATATAATACAAATATTGGAGATTCGGTCAACCTTAGACTAACTTGGAGTTACTCTGTTACTGGACCCAAGATTACGAAACCTTTGAGTAGGATTTCATGCTCACTCATTTTATATGAGGCTTTATGAACAAAACTGAGCATGAAATCGTACTCAAAAAGGTTTCGTAATCTCAAGGCCTGGTTGATGTGTTTTGATGCCTATACATGTTTTATATAACCAAACAATTGAAGAATTACAATTATGCTTATTAAATATTTCAATGTTTTATTTAAGGTCATTTCGCTGCGACTGTGGAAATTCACGGTTCCCTGAGACTGAGTGTAAACTTTATACTGTGAGTAGTTCGATGATAGGATGTCCTATTTGTATTGTGGCAATGCAGTTATCATCCTAAGGGGACGGGTGGTAGCGCAGTGGACTTCAGAGCCAAAGGTTCCAGGTTCAAATCCTGCCTCGGGATCCCGGCATCAATGTTCGCGAAAGTTACCTTTCTGATGCGATATTAATAGGATGCGATGTCTGTAGATTGGCAATGCAGTTATCATCCTTGGTCTTGTCAGTACCAGCCAGTGCTTGCAGGTTTACGGCAACATTCAGCACTACGGATGTTGCGGGTTTCCTCCTGCCCTAAACTGACAAGTCGTGATATAAATGAAAGAATCTTGAATGCGACTTAAAACCCCAATAAAAAAAAAAAAAAAACATGAAAGAAATTTTTAAAATAATCTATATATATATATTAAAATTTAATTACAAAATAAATCGTATTCATGTGTTGAAATTCTGCCAAAGAATGAAATCACCAGAACCTGAACAATTCAGCCTTGCAGTCATGTCTCACCTTAGTTCTGATGTGTTTGGCTCTGTCAGCGTACACCAGGGTGTTGCGGGACTCCTCAAAGTGTGGGCTGGCGGGACTGATGTGGGCGATCATCACAGTCTTGCAGTTCCCACCCAGCGCGTCCTTCAACAGACGTGTCAGCTTGCTGTCTCTGTAGTTGATGTACTTGGGTCCAGTCTTGTCACCTGCCGAGAATTTGCTGTGTGTGAATTTTATAGTGATATCAAGATATTTAAACTAAATGTCGTGACATATGTTAAAAAGAATTTGAAAGATTCCTTAATTTCAAAGACCTAACAAATCCTGCTTTGGATGTGGTCAAGATGAGATGTCCTGTCTTTATTAGTTTAACCCTCTCCCTGCTGGATTAGGCACAGGCACTGCTCCGGTTGCCTTCAGCATGGAGAGGGTTAAACACCATTTTATTGACCAAAAATGTCGTGGGATCGGGTAAAAGAAATACAGCTTACAAGACATACCATACTCCATATAAAATACAAAGTATATAATTGGCTGTCTTTATTGTTGTAGGGCAGTTATTATACATGGTTCGTCAGCATCAGCTAGTTTTCGCATGCTTACAGATTATACTGATGAACCAAGTTCCCGTTCTACAGACCAATCATTGTACTAGGAGAGCCATAGCCACTATACTTGTATATGCAGTTACCACTCTTGTAATCTTCGATCGGTCTGTGGAACAGGGACCTACAGAGATGAATGCAACTTTTACGATGACGCCAAGTTCTGGTGTAGACCTATCACTGTGTGCTACCACCCTGAGATACCATAGCAACACTAGTAATACAGGACGGCCAGACTCACTGAGGGCATTGATGCAGTTGCCCAGAGCCAGCAGGGATCTGTTGATGTGGGCACCCTCCACCATCCTCTTCCCGCGGTTGTGTGTGTTGGCCGCCCGCTCTGACCCAGCCAGGTCAATCAGATACAACTTGCCCGTGCGCACCTCCTGCATGGTGTTGCGGATGCGGTTCCTCTGCTTTACGATCACCTGCAGTACTGCGTGGGACCGCGACGACGTCTTGTTGGCCGCCGTTGGTTCCTGGGTTCGCTCCTGGTTTCCTTTCATCAGCATGTGGATCACCTGTCGTAAAAGGTTTTTAAATTGCATTATTTGCATAAATCCAGTGTAAATTAGAGTTATTTTGTTGTACATGTAAAAAAAAATATGTCTTGATAAAATAATCAGAAACCATCAATTCAATATAGTAAATAAAATATAACCTACATATTTTGCATTACATGAAAAGGGAAATAACTCTTGAATGCCTACATGTACACTATCTGTATTTAAGAACCTGTGAATGATAACAAAATCTGTATCTATATAAACTACATTGTAAATTCAAATTTTATGGGAGATTTAAAATATATTCTTTTACCAAATTATAAACAAAACAAACTAACATCTTATAACTTCTTTTGATATCATTGTTCATCTTAATTATTTTTTTGAAATATTAAATCCATTATTTTAATAAAATAATTCTCTTTCAATATTGTGTTGTTATATGGCATAATGCATCCTCTGCCCGCAGGGTGATCCATTTGAAATATCTTCGCTACATATGATGAACCTGAATAGTACGAGCTGTCTGACAGAAATATATCCTTCAATCATCGATACAGTATTTTAATACTACCATTCCCTTTTGGCTATAGGTTATTTTAGATGTGATAGCATTAATTTGAAGAGATACAAGTTGTACAAGCTCACCTCATCTGTTGACCTGGCAGCGACCTCGAGCAAGCCAGCCACCTGTACCTGTCCACGAGAATCCTCACGCAAGTCTAGAATACCTGACGCCGGGTTCAACAAGTCTCGGATCATCTCATTGTAGATCTGAAGTGAAATACGATAACATTTAATAATGTAAATAACTAATGAATGTAATAAATTACTAATGAATTAAAAGTAGTTCCCGAGTCTATGTCTTGAGCATGCCATGCTGACTCAAGTTTCAGGAATGACAGTATGACCTAAAAGAAGTGCAGCTAGGCTTTGAAATATTTAATCCATAATGACACTTCGTTTTGGTCCAAAATAAAACTTCGGAAAAAAAAAGTAATAAATTTTCATACGGCTAAAGCTTTTTTGCCCAATGACTAGCTATGTCCCTGACCAATGTACGTACTTCCAGATATGACATGGTGACCAATGTACGTACTTCCAGATATGACATGGTGACCAATGTACGTACTTCTAGATATGACATGGTGACCAATGTACGTTCTTCCAGATATGACATGGTGACCTTGTACGTACTTCCAGATATGACATGGTGACCTTGTACGTCATGTCGCTACTGGTCTTCTCCATCTCGTGGAACAGGTCGTTGAGGGTCAGCACCATGATCCCCGGCTGCTTGTCTGTCCCCAGCATCGTGTGAGTCTTCCCCGCACCTACGTGTACAACACCAGCACATCAGCCGACGGTCACTACAGTCTGTGTCTGTCTCATCCATACCCACATGCTAAAGTCTCATCCATACCCCCATGCTAAAGCCTCATCCATCCCCACATGCTAAAGTCTCATCCATACCCACATGCTAAAGTCTCATCCATACCCCCATGCTAAAGCCTCATCCATACCCACATGCTAAAGTCTCATCCATACCCCAATGCTAAAACCTCATCCATACCCCCATGCTAAAGCCTCATCCATACCCACATGCTAAAGTCTCATCCATACCCCCACGCTAAAGCCTCATCCATACCCACATGCTCAAGTCTCATCCATACCC
>JAUTBT010002288.1:0-10189 GCA_032361225.1 Lepetodrilus schrolli
TATATATATTCCATACCATAACTCATACCCTACATAAACACACGGTACCTCACCATAGCATCCTATCCCCATCGTTTCTTTATCATTTCCAATATATCTACTAATAGAAGCTATCGTTTTGAAGAACATATGATTGTAACACAGTATAGTAAACCCCTAAATACACACATATAAATTTCCACTAAAAGTACACGGGATGCTTTAATCATAGCGCTGTCTTTGCAGTGTATTAGCTATCGACAAAGACCGAGTTATGGCATCTTAGTGGATAAGAGAGCTTCATGAAAAGATACACCGGTTAATATCAATACGGACCGTTTTCCACCAGAATGCTACGGATGAATAAAAATTAAAACGTGAGAGAGTTACTCTTTAATTTAAATATTGTTGACATGACGTCATGAGAGTGAAAATGCCCACCCACGTTAAATAACACGGGCTTGGATTGGTTTATGTTTAAAACGCGCGGCATATACTTGCAACAGAACGTGGTTCTAGATAGGCATATTGCCCAGGGTCAGTGACGGATGTGAAGGAGGCAATGGTCTGTGGTCAGAGGATGTGCTGGGATGTGTGGACTTTACAACTTAACTACTGAACTTTATTTGCGCTAGTGCTGTGGCGTTACAACAGCCTGGGAGCTTAGAACGCCAGTGTGTGTGTGTGTGTGTGTGTGTGTGTGTGTGTGTGTGCATAAATGCTTAATTCCAAATATAGTTTACAGTTTGATAACTATTGCATTGTACCAAAGGTTAGATGGCCTTGTAGGTGACATATTCACGTAGATCTCTGTAATCTTTTCTCTCTCTCTCTCTCTCTTATCGCGTGTATGTGTGTGTGTGTGTCTGGGTTTGAACGTTGAGTTTAATTGCAAAATACTTCTGTTGTAGGTATTTTACGTATAGTATACACGTAGGTAGTAACATACATCTGCACAATCGCTAGACTACAATGGTAAATGCTAGGTTACTTTCTATTCTTTTCATGTTAGATGGATAGATTTTGACCATATATTTATATGTACAGGTTTGCGATCATTGACAATCATGTTTGCATGTTAACGGTTATGTAGACATCCATGTATACAGTGTATCTTATCTTATACTCTTCTAGAGCGCTATATGCGTGGCCAAATTGAAAAAAAAATAATATCATTTTCTATTAATGCATGAATCAATGTTTCACAGATGTAACTTGTGTTTTCCGGGTATTATTTTTTTCTTGTCAGAATAACAAAATTTATCACATGTTATTTCCAAAATGTGGCACGTATGAATGAAAGTTCTAAGATTTTTTGCTCTCATAATCAATCTAGGTCTCAATACTCAAAAAAAGAGAGAAGGGGGTATAAGAGGTCAGAGAGCTTTGTTCATTGGAAACATGCTCTTCAAAACGGCCCTGCTATGGCTACTGAACATAGTATGACTACTCATATACTACAGATGAAAGACTGTAATAGGTGACGGCGGATGAGTTTGTTGGTACTTAAAACACCGTGTGTCTGCCTAGACGTGTAATTCTATCATAGCACAATTTACCTTGTTAATCTTTCATTTGCAACATATCTTCTTCGCATTTCAGACGCCAGATAACGTGTGACGTCATCCAAATAGCCCCCGAACCATGGAGTATGAAAAGACGCCGGAAACTGTCCCGAAAATGGAACCCGAATATGAAGTCAAATTCAGCAACAAAAAGATCATCAAGAATATGCTGGTGGTTAGTTTTGGCTTCGTGTTTCTGTTTACAGCATTCCAGTCTCTGTCCAATCTAGTGACCACCCTCAACCTGACAGCAAATATTGGATCCGGAAGTCTAGCCGTTCTCTATGGCGCTCTGGTGGTGTCATGTCTGTTCCTACCACCTTTCATCATCGCTCATTTAGGGTGCAAGTGGACCATTCCGGTCGCAATGATTGGCTATATCCTGTACATGGCTGCCAATTTCTATCCAGTGTGGGGACTTATAGGCCCTGCTGCCGTTCTTCTAGGAATTGGAGCCGCTCCTCTGTGGTCGGCAAAGTGTACGTACCTGACTCAGATCGGAGTCTGGTACGCCAAGCAGACCGGGAAGTCGGAAGATGCGGTAATCAACGCTTTCTTTGGGGTTTTCTTCATGATTTTTCAAACAAGTGAGTAGGCCAATAGTTTGATAATAATTGATGTTCCATGTTGGTACATTCGTAGCTTAGGCAAATTTCCCCGTTCCACAGAACAATCGTAGCGCTACGAGGGTAGCAACTCCTGTAAGCTAACATGGACTTGCTACTCTCGTAGCGCTACGATTGTTCTGTGGAACGAGCTCCTGATATGGAAATATTACCAGTCATTGCTGAATATATTCTTGTATGTATTAGTCATTATGTATTTCAACATTTCGTTACTGTTAATTAAATAATTTCTATTTCAATTCAATCGTGTGTTGTTTTTTTTAATGATTATTTTTATTGACACAATTTTCATTGTAAATGTCATAGCTTGTATTGGGTTTCACATTTAGGGTAAATTTGAGTAGGCTACTTTATCTAGACGCCGCGTTACAGGGGTCTTCGTGATGTCATATTCGTCGATGTTGGTCGGCGATACATCTTGTTTGTTTGGTAGAGTGAGTGAAATGAGGATTCACGTCACCGTGAGAATATTTCACGACGTTGCGACGACTCCTCCAGCGGCGTTTCTTGCAGTCTCAAGACTCTCGACGTCGACAATTTGTCGATAATCACATTGTTTCCGTTTACTGCACGATCAAAATATAATTGTGGACTTAGGAGGCTTTTCCGATATAAAACAATGTCACTAATTCCTTCCTTTCTTTTACTAAATACCCCCGTCTGCTAAATCAGCTTCGCTGGACGCAGACGTTAAACTTCAACAAACCGTCCTTTCTTGTCATATTTGACACCTCCGGTTCTGGTGGAGGTAATGCGTTGACAATCCAGACGTACCGTCCTTCAATGCTTCCCAGCTTGTCGGCCATTTCACAATAACCTTCTAGCCAATAGCCTTGTAGTTAAGGATACTACGTTACATCACAGTCACGAGAGTAAATTCTAAATGAAATACAGTAAAATACGTTTGATCATGAAATATGTCAAAGGAGCAATGAATTAGAATATACATATGAATTTTATTATTCATAATTTTCCGAGATTTTTCAATTTCTTGTGAATCACCTTTCATATTCTATTACAGGCCAGATCTGGGGCAATCTTCTATCATCGCTTGTCCTGAAAACGAAGGATAACTTGACATTAGACGCCGACATTTCGACATGTGGAGCAAACTTCTGTCCACAGACAGCAGCTCAGTCAAACATCACCACATTGACCAGGCCCAGTGCAGACAAGGTAAAAACCGTCCACGTTAACAGGCGGACAATAACAGACGTTTACACATCGCAGTTTGGCATTGATCATCGCTTTTATGCCGCCACAAGTTGTCCACTATTTTACAGTAGGGGGTTTCGCGAAATGATCCTGCATGCGAGGTCAAACGTGTTGAAAACGAAGAATATTTGACGATATATCCGAATCCCTCATCATCGTTCCATTCTGGCACCCCAGTTACTGCCCATAATATATTGGCGCTTCTTCCTGTTTCTGACTTCCGGTGACATATGCTCACTAAGTACTAGAGGATTACAATACATACTAATTTTGTTAGTCCGTAGGAAAATCTACACAGTCCTCACATGAACATTGATTTATTTGATTTGCTAAAAATAGTTCGTATATTGTGGATCATAATGTCATATTCAAATATTTACAATTATATATTATTATCTCACATTTGCAGATAAACATTGTAATGGGCGTATACACTGGGTGCGCATGCGTAGCCGCCCTGATCATCATACTCTTCCTGGACAAGATAGCACTAGACAAGGACGATGGCAAAGAGAAGAAGAAAGTCAAAATGAATCTGATGGTAGAAACGTTTAAGCACTTCTGGAACTCTCCGTACCAGAAGCTGCTCATTCCTCTGACCATCTACAGCGGTGTAGAACAAGCCTTCATCGGAGGGTCTTTCACTCGGGTAAAGATGGCATTTTCCGACCAATGATACAGTTTGCGCTGAAACTAATCAATGTAAATAGAATATGTTGTATAGTCAATTGACATAGTATATCTAGTCTCCATTGGAATCTTTGCGAGTGTATACTAATGGTACAGTATTCAGCACATGTAATGCGATTGGCATAAAGAAGTGTTTCTCATGGAAGGTATTCAAAGCATTGCTGGTTTTTCTGGTCTTTCAGGCCTACGTCTCGTGTTCCATGGGTGTCTGGAACGTTGGACTCATCATGATTTGCTACGGAGTTGTTGATGCTTTATGCTCCTTCACGTTTGGACGATTGGTTCAATATGTCGGCCACATCCCTTTCTTTATCCTAGGTAAGTATGTCGAAGTCCTAGTCCAGTCCAATACTGGATCCCGTTTCACAGCGGCCATGGAACTAGTTGGGGGCTCCTAAACCGGTTCTAAATGTTATCACCTCGTGACGAGGGCTTGCCAAGTCTTATCACCATGTAAACTGGCGTCTAACTTTAGAACAGGATGGGCGCAGGTATAACTCAGTTTTTAATATTGGTGGCCTTTACTTACATGTGAACGCCTCGGGTATTCAAAGACAGAACCAGCCCTATCGGCGGGATCAAAGTTGTCGATTCCATCTCAAGATCTATTTTCTCGAATCTTTTATTTTGTTGTTGCAAACAAGCCTAGCTAAATCTGACCGGTTGACATAAGCTCCAGTTGGATCGTTTCCAATCCATTCGAGTGTCTATATAACTTCTATACAGGTTTAAATATTTGGCAAAACGTGGCTTATTAGATAGCTGTTAAATGAAATATGTGACATGAATCTAACACGCAAACCGAGTGTATCGGCTAATTGATCAACCGAAACATTAACCACTGTCACCGCCATGGTGTATGTTTGCCCTTGTCGTCCTTGACATTGTGCAAATTCGTATTTCTCGTATTAACCATGGCATGTTCAGGACAGTTGCTGCTACGGGAGTTACGGTTATGCAATTTCGTACATCAGGGCCCAGGCTGGTCGCATTACACAAAGACTGGAGATAATTTAAGTGGTGGATGCATTGGTTGATAATTGGCGACACCGCGTCATATTATAATGGTAGATCTCTCTCTCTCTCTCTCTCTCTCTCTCTCTCTCTCTCTCTCTCTCTCTCTCTCTCTCTCTCTCTCTCACATATTGTCCCTATTTCGTAGATAATAATATTTAATATTTAATATAGCGCCCTATATAGTTTTGTTACAAAATTTACCCTAAGGCGCTTAACAGAACAAACTAGAATGTAATACAATTAAGATAAATATACATAAAAGATAAATACAATTAAGATATATAAAATTGATTAAAAAAACCTAAAGAATGGGCAATGTAGTAAAACACTGGATACCGAGATTAAAAGCTAAAAGTGGTAGATAAAGATAGAAGAATATATAAAAGAGTTACAGGCAGAAAATGGATCCCTATCTAGGCCGCAGTTCGCTGTGAACACACAAGTTGATCTTTTGCATTGCAGAGAAACATTAAATTAATAAACAATAGTGCAATAATGTATGCAAAGATTACCTTAACATCATGTTTGTCACCGATTTTCAGCATTCTTGGTCCACGGCGGCTGTCAAATTGGGCTGTTGTTGTGGAGTCCCGACCCCAGCACCAAATACATCTTCTACATCTTCGCTGGCCTGTGGGGGGTAGGGGACGCCGTCATACAGACGCAGATTAATGGTACGTAGCTTAGTCCATAATTATGGTGTCTCACTTCTTAAGTTTATTTCACATTCAACCAAATCTAGTATTTCTATTCACGCAATAGTCTACTGATAGACCTACGATCCTATGCATCCAAAGTACTTGCCATAGACGATCCTGATCCATCCTAAGTACTTGCCATAGACGATCCTGATCCATCATGAGTACTTGCCATAGACGATCCTGATCCACCCTGAGTACTTGCCATAGACGATCCTAATCCATCCTAAATATAGTATAACAACTCTATGCGTGTGACCATATTTGGAGGAATTTCATATGATCTCAAGGTCGTCCACACCGATGTCGTGCGAGGGTGGTGTTTGCCGCAGGAGCAGCAGGTGCAGCAGCAGAAGCTCTTGTTACAAACTATTATTTTATTATTTTTTAGAAGCATACATTAACTTCGCCGTGTTTGACAAAAATTGATTATTACATGCAATAATGTCAGTGTACATATAACTCCACTCACCGCGTATTATAGGAATCTTACAGTTGATGCATGTATTATGTTTAAGCGTACTACGGCTACCTGTTCACCGACAACACCGAGGCCGCCTTCTCCAACTACAGACTGTGGGAATCCCTCGGCTTCATCATCACCTTCGGCTACAACGATTTCCTGTGCATCAACATCAAACTGTATTTGTGTATGGCCTTCCTGTGTTTGGGAATGCTGGGATACGGAACGACGGAAATTCTCGAGAGAAAGAACAATTCAAATAAGATGACAGTTACGAGTGAAAAAGTCTCTTAAACCTGCAACAGAAAATATTGCTATTTAATTATATCTCGTATACACAATCATATGATAGCATAGGACCTTGGTCCCTAAATACGAATTGATGATTCTTCTTGCAAGGTTTAAATTTAGATCTCAGCTTGATTATAACCAGTGTTTATTGTAGCACCACTGTTCGTTAGCAACATTTATACCAACATAATTTACAGATGTCTACATTATAAATATAAATACGATCGTATCTATGTTACAATGGGGTGACTCCTATTGGAATACTAATTCTGGAAGAGAGTTTGGTGTATTGGGTATTAAGAATTAGGGGAGGCCATTGTGAACACATCCTTGAAACCCAATGTCGGTAACCTCGCTGTCGCTACGCCTCTGACCCTGTGGTGAAAACTAATAATTTGTGATAATGTAGAGTTAATGTGCGTAAATCTACATTTATATTGGTGTACGCTGTACACTGTACTAGTGTCTTTGTACTGAGCGTGTACGTAAACACGGTACTAGTATGTATTTGTACTGAGCGTGTACGTAAACACGGTACTAGTATGTATTTGTGCTGAGCGTGTACGTAAACACGGTACTAGTATGTATTTGTACTGAACGTGTACGTAAACACGGTACTAGTATGTATTTGTACTGAGCGTGTACCTAAACACGGTACTAGTATGTATTTGTGCTGAGCGTGTACCTAAACACGGTACTAGTATGTATTTGTATTGACCGTGTACGTAAACACGGTACTAGTATGTATTTGTACTGATCGTGTACGGAAACACAACATTGTATATACAGCATATGGAAGCATTACTATATTATTTTCTAATCCAATATATTGTTATTGTCTTGTTTGTTTTACCATTATTTATCCGTGTACAGGTGTTACGATATTATTATCGTATTACATTAGTAAACTTAATCATTATTCTCCTTAGAGAGGTAAAAGCTAGGCATATACACTCACAATTACAATCACAATTAGCCGCCTTAAAATACAGCTAGGTTCTAACTATACACTATGAACATTGACTGTTATCAAAGAAATGTTAAGAAGTTATGCAATTTAGGTAAATCTATGTTTAAGATAATTAATTAATGGCAAGATCATCTTTACCTTTACCTTTACCATTGCATATTTTGATAATCATATCCTTCCCGGACAAGTATGATTTTTCTTCGATTTCTTTTTTATTAATCTAGAAATATCTTTATTTCCTGATTAATTACACCTACCTACTAGATAGTGATCACTACACATGTAATCGTGACGTCACATTTCTTGTGTTGAGATTCTCCAAACTCCTCACAGCGGCATCCACTTTGTATATGACGCTAGACGTGCTGCTTTCATGGTTAAACATAGCTCGAGAAGCTCTCGCCGTCAGTATTAGGAGTACTGCAAACAGTAAAATTATCCAATGGATTATGGTTTTGTTAGATTTATTTTTGGCAATGGGGATACCGCGTCCTCGCGATGTTCAATAATCGCTTCTGTTCACAATAAAATGTCGGACAGAGATAAAAAAATATAATTTTAAAATGCAGTTCAGTCTATATTTATAACAAAGCACGGTTGTTACTTTAAAAATAGAGCACTGCAGATTTTTACCCTCATGTTTTCCTTAGTAGATCTAATAGTATGTAGACAGAAATATTGTGTGATATTGTGTGCACGGATTATCCCTGTGGCAGATGATCAGGGTTCCATCTAGGAAAAGAAGCTGATGACCGCGTCCGGAAAGTACCGGTTGACCATCCCCCGGAAGTTGATAGGAGTGCGATTTTACTTGCACGCCCTTATAGGGGGCATACCACAGTTTCTTTCCACTATCAGTTTAGTTCGAGGGGCTGTTGTTGCTAAACTATTCAATCAGCATACACCCACATGTACAGAAAGGCCCAAATATTCATATAAACAGAAAAAATAGAGGGGGTCAAACACGTCTGATAGTAAATAGTCTTGAGGGAAATTCAAAGCATTATTTTGAATGAAGTGTTTCACGTGCACTGTCAGAATACAATGTTCATCCTGGTTCCCGGTCACACTGACCCTGGCAATGGCTGTCGAATGCCGGCTTGCGGTGAAGTTAAAACATGGCGACAATGAGTAGGTATTTTACCGTGTGGGCTTACTGAGAATGGACGAAGGAATTCTAACGGCACCACGCAACTAGCAAAATGCCATTAATGTAGTACATATTTTTTAATAGTGTACTGCACATGCGCAAACAGCTTTTCGAGTGTATTTAAGTTAAATGGCATATTTTAAAACTTAATATCTCAATATATTTGTAATTGTTGAATATAAGGAGTGTGTTTTCAGCGATATACGTAATATATTTTCTGAAATGTATGCAATTTATATATCCAAATAAATTGACATTCAATAAATAATAGTTGTGCAGTAGATAGTGCCTCACTGACGTTCACGTCGTATAATGGAAGGCGTATCTTAAAGGTATGCCATACAGAATCGTTTCCGTTCCTAAACGTATACCAAATGTTTGACACAATAGTTTCTCTTACAGCGATATTTTTCATGAAAACAGTTCCATTACATATCTTAATTATATTACGCATATTTTGTCAATTAATATGTTTGAGATGCCCCCCACAATGTTCAAACTAGTATACCTCAGCCATATCACGATATGAACACGATATTGGTGTTAACAGATAGATGACACTTATAACAATATAAGTAAGATATCTAATGAAATTTACTATAGTATAAGTTGTTAGACAATTAGCAGTAAGTAATTTAATTAGGTTGGAAAATCCTATTTTGACACTTTGGTGGTTGTTAAATACATATTAGCTACTGTTAACAGATCGTAATTAAGTACCATAACTCAGCAACTAATCATGATATGAGCAAACAATTGGTATTAACAGATAGGGTGAATTTTGTAGAATATAATTAAGAACTGTTTTAGGACTGTTCATGGTATAATTTGTTAGATTATTAGAAGTTAGGCTGGACAATACCTTTATGGATTTCGGCGATTTGTAAACCACTGTTCAAAGTAGCATAACTCAGTGACTAATCATGATATGAACACAATATTGGTCTTAATAGATTGGTGACAGCCTGTAGAATATAATTACATATTTTGAAAACTGTTCATGAAATATATCGCTGTGAGAGAAACATTTGTCAAAAATATGGTATACGTTTAGGCACCGAAACGATTCTGTAGGTTATACATTTAAGATACCATATCCCCGCCAAATATCCCTCTAAATGGGGTCATTAAGCATACCTACTGATGCAGGAATTAATTATCTTTCATTTGATATATTATATATTATAAGTGGTGTTGTAGCTTGTGTATATCCTCTACTCTAGTGAGTGAATATGTGTTCGTCATCAAATAATGTACATCAAGAAAATGCACGTTTCCTCCGTTTGGGTACCCAACTTCGAGGATCAATTATGAAGTAATGCACCATCCGATTTGTAAGAAATGCATTTTCATAAACTAGAGATACAGACCTTTCCAAAGATACCAACCAACCGTTTGGCAAAAAAAACAACATGATTAAAACTTTGTGAGCTCTTGGACAAAAACGTCCAATATGGAATTTAATTGAATAATATCATTATTATTTCATGAAATGTATTCGCATTTTAATAAAGAAGTTGAAATA
>JAUTBT010002289.1:0-28384 GCA_032361225.1 Lepetodrilus schrolli
ACTTGTTGTTCCCCTGCTTGGCGCTCAGCATTAAAGGGGTAAAGCAAGGACTGGTCGGCTCGGAATCAGTATACTGTATCTGAGTGGGGTATCCATGTTCTATCTGTGGCGTGTGATATTCCAAGTGAGCTAGCACTATAAAAACTGGTTAGAAATCCAGACTAGTACAAGCACTACATATGCATGCAAGCCATGATGTGAGTGAAACAATCTTGAAAGTGGTTTTACACTTCAAATCAACCATCCAACCAACCCAGAAAGTCTCTGCTTCTGTAGCATTATTCTCCGGTATTCTCGAAACTTTGTAACTTAAGAATTTCTTAGTGAGATAGTAAACATTAAGATAAGTAGTACTTTCAAAACTTTTTGTTAGCTACAAAGCCCACTACAAACGGCATCTAGTTATCTTATATTTTATGTTAACTTTTAGAAGATTCTGACTTACGAAGTGTCGAGAATACCAGTTAAGAACATTCTTAGTACTTACGATTTCTTAGGGCTTAAGAAGTTTCGATAATACGGGTCCTGTAGAATTTCACCAGCGCATCCTGTCATAAAGATCTTGTATCCACAAAGAGTCCATAGCACTCTCGCTGATCTATCTTTCTAGGGGGTAGAACAATGGTAGAATGTTGGACCTGAAGCCAAAGGCTCCTGGTTCAAATTCCGACCTGAGAACCTGACATCAATGTTCGCGAAAGTTAGCTTTCTGACGCGATATTGATATGAAATGCTGTCTGTACCATGGCAAAGCAGTTATCATACTTGGTCCATCAGTACCAGCCAGTGCTCACAAGTTTAATGCAACATTCAGCACTACAGATGTTGCATGTTTCCTCCTGCCCTAAACTGACGAGCCGTGATATGCGTGAACAATTCTTGAAAGCTAATTACTACGAGAGGACCATTGTCTCTGGTGGATATCAAAGCTCCGTGAAAATGTGAGGAGGAAGATAAATGCCCAGTTATTTGTGCCACAGGGGAAGTATTCAGAATCTATACAGAAAGATTGTTTTTATTGTTTGGTTTCCAACTTACATAAAACTCACAAAAAAAGCTAAATACACACATGAAACACTACTTCATTTCTGGATGACAAAGTCATTGAACAATGATTAGTTGGTTGGATACTAGTATATACTAAAGTCTGTGCATCTGTGTAAACAGGTAACAGTATCAAGACATTGTCAATACAGTGGGGAAACGTGTTAGTTTGCCATCGTCTTATTTTCTTTCCATTACAAATATCTAACTGAATTTCTGTCGGGGGGGAAGTCTTCCATGACCTTCAACTGTCATTTCAGACATTGGTAAAGTTGACCTATTTTCCTAATCAGAATTAGGACACAGGCATGGCAATTTTCCGTGGATCCACGGAAATACACTGATTTATTTGTCCCGGGGCCGATTTATTTGCCCTGGACGGCGCAGGCTTGTTTGCCTCTGAACTCATAATCATCTGTTGCCATGCCTGAGGTCATTTGTTGAACTACTTTCCCCATCAGAAATAAGATATTTAATTTAGTCGACATACATTCCATCTTTGTTGAGACATTGAAACTACTTTTCCATTCAAGTGAAATATCGAAGACATCCAATCCCATCTACCCTTTATATATCACCATACCCTCTCATTAGAATAGTTGCCTACTTTCCTCCTTTAGAATAGTTGCCTATTTTCCTCCATTAGAATAGTTGCCTACTTTCCTCCATTAGAATAGTTGCCTACTTTCCTCCATTAGAATAGTTGCCTACTTTCCTCTATTCTTTAGAATAGTTGCCTACTTTCACCCCTCACAATCTACGTGAAAGTAGTTCCTCGTCACAGTATCAGTGTAGATCGTTCACAGTTCAAAGTCAATGGCTGCTCTGCCGTAGCAAACCTCTCCGTGTCACTGGCGTACGGATCGTCCTGAGACCTCTGCCGCAGTGGCTGATGAGAAGGCGTGCACTCGAAGTTCTCGTTCATGAATCCCGTGTCGCACGCCTCGTACTGCTGGTGCACCTTGTGCCGGAGACCCTCCTTCGACCGGGAGGACTTCATGGGGAAGGAGTTGCTGTAGACCTCCCTGGTGAGGGTATGCCTCTTGAAGAGATCATACAGGATGACTCCGCAGAACACAGGGGTGGTGAGCGGGTGGGTCCACGCAAAGATGGTCAGGTAGCGGTACACGTAGGCCGGCTGGTGGTAGTGGACGTCAAACAGGATGAGAAGGAAAAGCGGGTACCAGAAGAGCGTGTAGGAGGCGACCATGGACACCATTATAACCACACGCCGCATGTAGATCTTGAGGTTCTGGATGGCCGTCTTCTTGGCGAGGTCGTCAAACTGGAGGTGATGCTCGTCATCGGACGACTCCAGACCGTTCATCTCCATGGAGACGGTCTGGTGGATGAGGGTCCAGCGGTGGCACCGCGACTGCGAGCTCAGCTTGCGGTAGAACTGCACGAAGCTGGTGACAGAGATGAGGATGGCGCCCGTCACCAGGAGGACCCACAGCGCGTGGATCACATAGTTGCTGGGCTTCCCGTACAAGAACACGCAGTTGCCGACTTCGTTGTTGTACTCGGTCGTCCCCGGGATAAACACGACTCCCAGGTGGAGAAGGATGGTGGTGAACCAGATGATGAACAGTCCGAAGATTATGCAGCAGTAGTCTCCCTTTTCCTTCTTCCTGCTGTCCACTAGCTGGTACTCTTCGTTGATGAGGATGGCCAAGAGGTTGTAGGCAGACAGTGTCATCAGGAAGATGTAGGAGGCACCCAAAAGGTTGCAGAACGTCACAGGCGTGTTCATCAGCAGACTGTAGCCGAACGGGATGCACAGCAGCGATTTGACGACGTCCAGGAGACAGTGGTGACAGAGGAATGCCGAGGATGACTTGCGGAACCTTCGGATGACCAAGATGGCGATGATGGTCACCAGGTTACCCAGACCGCCCATCACGGCCACCATTATCAACACTGCCCCCTCGGTCCTCTGGAACGCGCTCGGAGGTTGCCACGCCAACGTGTCCACGGTAACTGGACTGCCATCGTCATTGGCAACCACAAAGTTCTGGACCATTCTCTTCAAGGTCGATTTGTCACACGGCTAGATAGACAGCATCAACACAAGGTAACAACAAACATTTTCTTCAATGTCAGTTGATTGTTACACAGATAGGTAAGCAACATCTCACAACATCCAACTGATTAACATTTTCCAAATAAATATATCCATTATTGTGCATCATTTTCATTTCGTTGGTGATTTATATCCCATAGCAACTAGCACGGCATCCATTGCACTACCACTGTCTCCTACCATGGTTACCATCAACTTCCCATACGAATCTTGGTCTTCATTTTAAGGAATGAAGCACAATTTGAATCCATTTTGCTTTGCCCTGTCACTTCAGCATCATGTTGAACTGTGATAGTGCGTTTCTCATTTCTGCTCGTCTTTTTACAACCTGAAAAAAATAAAGAGACGCAAACAACATTACTCCAGTGTCAATATTGATTAAATATTTCATGTTTGGTTCTCGTAGCTTTCCGTAAACAATGTATGAAAGATTGTAACCCTATCAAGTTTGGTTGGAGTGTTCTGTTTCTTAGGCACTCTTCATTTGTTTTGCTTCATGAAGACGAACATCTTCAAAGTAATCTTATTTAACCAGTGCCGTGTTGCATCCAACTCAAACTATGAAATCGGCTCTTCCCTCATTTGGCCTTTCTACAGCTTAATCTGTGTTCAATTCACGAAGATTAATCATATTATTAACTTTTACATTTGCCAATACACACAACTAGGAACGAGTTGTGCCAAGTTTTTGCTGGACCGTACAAAATGTTGCTGATGTAATAACATTTCATCCCAACTGCTAGCTCTCATCGGAGTCTCACTTACAAGTTGGCATGTCTAGGGGATAATTAATTTTTCTCTTAGAAGTGACTTTGAAGGAATTTCATTGACTCCCTTTATCTCTGAGGCTTTAATCAATGTCGTAGGAAACCATGCTGACTCCAGCTGAGATCAAGATGGTTGCTTAGAAGACCGTCTGCTTTTAGTCTGTTATGGAAGTTCTATTTCTGGTTTGCAGAGCAATGAGACAAATTTGACTTCACAAACAATTCAGTCTGATAAATATTCATTTCTATTTTTTGAAATATTAAGAGTTAAGTTAGCCTCATGAAATAATGAAAACCAAAGATATCAGTCACATTAGTATCTTCATTTATCAATCATGAAATGTATGTTACAGTGGGCATAAGTGTACTAAGTGTACTAAGTGTACTAAGTGTACCATTATTTGGACAATGAAAATGATAACATTAATTTTCGCCTTGCTGGGTTGAAGATTAAGATTACTAATTTTTTAAATCCTGAATATTTATTGTCCCTCATCAAGAAGAAAATAATAGTTGGACCGGAGCAAAAGGTTCCATGTTCAAATCCCACCCCGGGAGCTCGGCATCAATGTTCGCAGAAGTTACCTTTCTGACGCGATATTGATAGGATGCGATGTCTGTAAAGTGGCAATGCAGTTATCATCCTTGGTCTTGTCAGTACCAGCTGGTGTTCGCAGGTTTACTGCAACATTCAACGCTATGGATGTTGCAGGTTTCCTCCTGCTCGAAACTGACAAGTCGTGATATAAGTGAAAGAATCTTGAAAGCGACTCTTAACCCCAATTGAAAAAAAAAAAGGTGTTCAGAATGCACTGCTCATCGCAAATGGGCGAAAGATTCTTGCAGCGATGTTAAACTCCATAATCGCTCACTTACTCACTCAGCGTGGCAATGCAGTTACCATCCTTGGCCTTGTCAGTACCAGCTGGTGCTTGCAGTTTACTGCAACATTCAGTGCTACAGATGTTGCAGGTTTCCTCCTGCCCTAAACTGACATGCCATGATATAAGTGAAAGAATCTTGAAAGCGGCTCTAAACTGCAATCCAAAAAATAAATAAATACATAAGTAAAAAATATGCATTAGTATCACGCTCTAGTTTTAGATTCCTGTATGTAAATGCACGTCACAAACTTTCCACTTTTATTTCACACTAAATCAGGCAATAGTAACTAGAGCAATTATATACAACAAGCACACATTGTCAGGTGCTACGTTTTAAAGCTGCGTTTTGATATTACATTCACCTGTCGACAGAAACATGCGTCTTGAGTACTGATTGCCTGCGCAGATACTGCCCTGCTGTATTTAGTTTGTTTCTCGTAATAATGCCATAAAATTGACTTATTGATCTGTGTATTTCTTGGAAAATTAAAATAATTTTGACATATTGATTTGTCTCTGAGGAGAGCACATGGGTAAGCTGTCTGAGCCTGTTGTTGAGCTTGTATCTGTTTATATACGAACACAAAAAGTGGTGACTATCACTCTTAGTACAGGTTTGACATATAGACATGGTCTAATAGATCTTTTAGTGAAAACATTTGAAAGCAATGTGACTGGGTTTTTTTCTAAATAAAATTAATGGAATCGCATCTTTAAAAATGAATAGTCAAAGTTTTATGGGTTAAAAATATATTGTCATTATGACAATAAATGATAGTTATTTGTCTTTGTAAACATTAATCATCGCATATGGGTGAAAGATTTCTGCTGCAATGTGAAACAATAACTCACTCACTCATAGATATTACATATTTTTATAAATAAAAGAAATCAAATAGGTTTTATATTTTGTCAATACATGTGAAAGCAGTGTTAATGGATGTTTATTTTTTCGGTGTAAAGTGAAAGGAATATTCTCAAAAGACTTCTGGTTTTCGGTGATTATGCATCTTAAGGACTAAGTGTGATGCATTAAGTTCAAGATGGATGATTTAATCCATGTTTTGTCTTCCTGCCCTCCTACTCAACCAGTATGTCTTCATTTCAGCCATAACTTAATGTTAAAACAATTACTATCACATTCCTGCTCTTGGAAGATAGTCAGGTGAACGTTTCACACAAAGAAAAGCAAAGCAAAGCAAAAAAGCAAAGCAAAGCAAAGAAATATTTAGTAGCAGAAAATTATCATGGTTTTTAATTAATTTCTTGCCAGCCATTTTTAGACAGTATTTTAGCAACAGTACTATTTTCATCATGGTCGACACGCTCATTAAAATTTCATAACATTATTATAGGATAATAAATGGCCATTCACTAAAATTTAATATCGGTATGATTTACAGAAATACAAACTCAGTATGCAGGCTAGCTGTTTTGTGAGCATTCATCAATGTCTTGACAGCATTTGAAAATGAACTGATTATTTAATTGTAATTTTATTCAAGCTCAACCAATTGGAACTGTATTTCTAAATATCTCGTGACAACAAATATGTCTGCCATACAACTTCAGAGACAAATTGATGCCGTGTACGTGTTTAGTGAACTATCTGATTACGAGGGATCAGATCCACACAGACAGGAATAGGTGGATATAGTTCTCATCTGATTCTAGTTGGATTTGAATGGTACACATAGCCTGGGCACACAGGAAAAGGGAATCAAATGGGATAGCTTAAAAAAAACTTGGATTGATTGTTGGTCGTGCTGGAATATAAGTGTGACTAGGTCGCCCAGCTTAGAGGGTCTGTAGGAGGGTCCTATTCTTGAGTTAAAAAGATTTTAATAATAGGAAATACTCTGGGATTATTTTGGATACTTGTCTGTTCTTTTTCCATTTTTCACTTTGTGTTGGCACCTTTCATGCATATGCATACATATAAATATATGTATATGGGTATTTCAGATTATGCAACTGGTTGAGCTCATGGTTTTATTTTGATCTAACGAGAACAATGAACAATGATTATTAATTAGAATGTATTCTTTATATGTTTAGAAGGTTAGCATTCAAATTTCCTTCTCATCCTACTGGGTACCCATTCCCAGCTGGATGAACAAGCTTTTTTCTAAATAAGCCATTTCCCTAAGGTGACACTCATTGCGGGGCAGGAATGAATCGTAGATATTCTCGGGTTCTCGGTCACCTATCCATGCACTATCTGAGACCGATCATGCTTAGTTTCCAACATGAGCGGCCTCCATTCAATGCATTGGACCATGTGCCACCACATGACAAACAGTAGTCGCATTTTTCAAGAAATTGCGTTTTATTTTCAGGCTGACCTATCACGCCAGGTTGAAGAGGTTGGAGGTCAAGTAGAGAGTCTAATCAGACATGTACAGAGGGAGCTACTGTGCCACCACTCTGTCATGACCTCGGCCAGTGTACAGTCCCTCCAACACGAGTGGGCCAAGTATTCTGCTCTCACCACACTAGGTAACTTGCAATTACCTCCCCTTGATTAAATTGTGCCAGCACCTAATGGAATATTTATCGTATTTGTGAAACTCATCCAATTTTGTATTTTAGGTATTTTAAAGAAAATTCGCAATGAATATTGAGTTATGCAGTTATTCTGCTTGAATTGAGGGCTGAATTCAGAAAATATAATTGTTTGAACTTAAAAGGGATTGGCAATGATTATATGAAGTTTTAAAGTGACAACTCATATTTTATTTTTTTATTTTTTTTTATCTCAGGATATAAAATACGAAAATATTGAAAAAAAATATTAAAATATTAAAAACCAGTGGGACATCCGAAAATGTAGCTTGTTGCCCAATATAATTGTGTAGACAAATCAAATGTACTTACATTCAGGTAAATATGTTAGACTATGAAATGTAATTGTATGCCTTTAATAATATGACAATATTTTTATACTTATTGTTCAAGTTTTTAACTAGTTAGATTTCTCTTATTTTTGTTGCATACACAAGATCTTGTACTTTTCCAATCAATACGATGATACCATTTCTATTTTTCACTTCAGGGTTAGTCCGATCCACCCTGGAAGAACTGAAGACATTGCAAGCCAAGGTAAATGCCATTGACTGTGTGGTGTCCATGCTTGAGAAGATTTGTCGGCAGAATATCTTCACCCATGGGGACGGTAAGTTGGCCAGATTCAATTTGCACTCTCGTCTCCCAATGATTCCCATTCTTGTTGCATTGAAGACGCCTCCCGGGAAGGTCAGCTTCAAACAGATGCTCGTCTCTGTCACGTCTATTGGCAGTATTAATACAGTATTAATAGAACGCTCCACATTAGCACGAATAGCCACGAACGACCCCAAACAACAATGACTTCAGCAGCAAATTAACTTGAAGAGTTTTCAGTTCAAAGACGGTATGAGGTGATAAGATTGAAGTGTTATGGTGGGATGGCTATGAATTGAGTGTGTTCTTGTTTTTAAGTCACGATACAGATTTCAGTGGTTGGTCCGAGGAAAGGTTTGTGCGACAAATGAATGTAATTTTCTAAGCGAAATTGTTTTTTGGGTTTTTTTTTAATGGCAAATTATTATTGGTAATCAGATTTCTAACAAAAGTTAACCAATAGTTAATTAGAGCATTGGCACCATAATTATGATTTAATAAATACATTGATTATTTTTTTTGGTACGAGTCATATTTGGTGACTTCAGTTTATGATTCTGGGTAAATTATCTTGAATTTGCACAATACATGAATAGACACGACTTAGTGGTTGAGTTTCATCAAAGTGAAAATATTCATAACTCTCTCAACTTTGAAGAGAACTAAAATACAATATTGGAGTGCAGAGTTTAACTCACAATTAGGCCAGAGACATTCCCAACAAATACCTTGAGAATATTTTCAAAAACATTTAACAAATATTTTTGTCTCGGTATCCATATGTGTGCTCCAAATGGCGCCCGACATGAGCGTGACTAAATCTTCATGTTAATCTTCCCCTGCACATTGCAGACTGGCTGGAGGAGGTGAAGAGGAGTGTGTCTAAACTGCGGGTGCAGGTGGAGACTGGGACGACGGTGGGCGGTGGGACGTTCCTGTGGGTGGACAGTCTTCTGGTCAGCGCTCTCAGGAACGGGCACTGGCTGCTCATAGACAACGTCAACTTCTGCAGGTGCCCAGCGACTTTCCCCTTTTCATAAGTGCAAATTTATACAGTATCCATGAACAATTTACTATTTATTTGTTATGTGACTTTATGAAAAAGTTAAATAAAAACAATTACAATTTAAAAAAATTAAATTAAAAAAATTGTTAATAAAATATGCTGCAGTATAAAACAATTCACTCGATTTTTACAAAAATAAAGAAATGCAAATTTTGATCTTACAATAATATGTTTTTCATTTAAAAGTAAGATTGGCAATTAAAAAAATAATTGTAATGGGAAACAAAATATTAGTTAGGTAAAATTAAGTAGTTCTCACAGCTTACGGTTGAGGTTGTGACAATGTTACAGTGCATCTGTGTTGGACCGACTAAATGCCTTGCTCGAGCCAGGAGGGGAACTAACCATCAACGAGAGAGGTGTCATTGATGGCAAAATACCTTCCATCGCTCCGCACAAAAACTTCAGGTAACCATGGCTATTTTTACGTTATTATTTGATAATTTGAGAAACAATCTTAAGACATGATGCTTTGTAAAATAATTTGATACCAGGCCCCCGTTTCGGAACGACATCCTAAATTTAGGAGCTCCTTATGTTATGACCCAGTTTGTCACCTCGTAAGTTAGATGTCGATTTAGGAAGGAATAATACTTGTGATGTTGTTGTGAAACTCTTGTTAGAGGTGATAATATTTTGGACTGGTTTAGGAGCTCCTAAATAGTTAGGAGGCTGTCTTCAAACAGGATTTTAGCAATAATGTATTTACAGGCTTTTCTTGGCAATGGATCCGAAGTTTGGTCAGATATCAAGGGCCATGAGGAATCGAGGGGTGGAGATTTACATCCCAGGAGAGGTGAGTAGTGATACATAACAATATAGTGCTAGTTCGGTTGCTATCTTTGATGCAGGAGATACTGCAGTGGGAATCTTTCACCCATATTCGATGATTAGGGCTTAGCAGACGGGAATGCGTTTTATAGTTTTCTTATATATTTTGCGTTCAATGTAACCTGTCAACATCAGAATGGAAGTTTCTATCTACATGTACTTACTTTGAATCGTCCGGTACATACTTTATACAGCTGAAATAACACGATTGTGCACAAGTTTGTCAGCTTTAAATTTTCCCCGTAATATTTCCTATCCTGGGTATAGATATACAGCAAGATTAGCCAGACCTCTTGGCTGCCTAAAGTCTGCAGCATGAGATGAAAGTGGTAAAAAATAATGTGCTTTAATACTCTCTGCATGTAACGAGCTGTTTAAAATTCATTGTGTGCATTCCCCAAGATGCTATTAGATAATGACAAATATCAGCAATGCTAACGTGTCAGAAATGCATGGGCCTGGCCTGGTCCAAATCAACTGCATGCTCGGTTCTGTGCTTGATTTCATAATACGACATCCAACGAGCCTCGTTACGCGCTTGATTAATTTGCTGGGTTGATGGGTCCCGTCAGGAATTGCATTGAAATGTTATGATTGGCTGGAGTGGCTGTGGATAATGCCACGGCGATGTGCATGTGATCGGTGGAGCGGACACACCGATAGGGCCCTCCAGCAGCTAGCGTAAGACAATGCAGACTTAGCCAAGAAGATATTGTCTGTCCGATACCGAGACGTCGCTAGGATGTGGACGAGATGTTGATGGAGATCATGATGCCCGAGCAATGAAAGCACAGATCCGCGTTCCACAGAATGATCATAGCGCTACGAGAATCATAACTCCCATGTTAACGTATGGGAGTTATGAACGACTGCTTTAGTGCTACAATAGTTCCTTGGAACGGGAGCCAGAATCGCTGGGTTTTGCGATGTTTTGTGTCGGTATATGTCGACTTTGCCAGCAAGATAATTATCGGAACGGCCCAGGGGAACTAATGAATGGCAGGTTCTAGTAATATAGCATGTGGTGGCTAAATATGGAGGAAGTTAGATAATTTCCCTCGAGTTGGTCAGTGCTGGTGACAATGTTTTATATAAAATACAGTGGTAAGAGGCCATAGCTAGCTGAAATATTTGTGATATGCAGTAAAACCTTGGTATATCACGGATGTTGGGATCCATGATATGCCCCCCCATGTTATCAAACCTTCCTTGTACTGGTAAATCTATACTGATGGAAATATTTGAAGGAATGCATGTAATAATATTACATTGTTGCTGAGTGGTTTTATTACATCCTAAATAGAAATACTATGCTCAAATTTATCACTATTTCTATTTCACATGTAAAACATGATACAGCAAAAATAAATTGCTCTTGCATAAAAATATGACCTTTATCGTATAATGAAGGTAAATTTGAAACTGTGTCATTCTGAGAAATAATGATAAGTCAATACCTAGCTTTAGGTAAAAAATTATAGGCTATTGGTATGAACAGGAACATTAATAATTGTTTGTTTTTAAAATTATTACAATGTCTTTTAAGTAATGTCCTTGATATGACTGACACAAGCTACCATTAACTTCTTTGGACGTTAATATTGTCAAGCTCGTTAGAAATTATATACAACTTTATTCCTTGCCCAAATTGGTCATTAGTTGTTTCAGAAACTGTTTAAAGTGTGAATGACACAGACATTCTGCCAACAAGCTTTGTCAAATATCAAACCAGTAAACACATTGTTTCTATGTATCAGTTCTAAGTATATCGATTACCAAGTACAAATATGTTCTAGGAGGATGGGCGTTCATATTCAACCAATGACACAAAGAGAATGATGAAAGGGCTCGGTCTCAATGAAAAGATGTGTGATTGGATTATTGCACTTCATGCAAACTTGAAGGACAGACTTCCTAGAACTGACCAGCCAATGGTGGCAGACCTCCTCTGTGTTACCATGACAACAGTGCAGCAGATAGACAGAGGCGTCCCATGTGACAAAGCTTTATACCATGCAGCCAATGATGTGTATGTTAGGAGTTTGAAAACCAACCAATCAAAGCAGGTAGGATATTATTATTTTTTACATTTTGAAATTTATGGAACCATTTTTGGTGGTTTGCAAGATAGTCAAATATTGCCACAATAGTTCTTTGTCAGTATTGATTATTTTGATATGTTTTTAAATGTGTATTTTTTATGTTCTACTCGTATATGCCATATGAAAAAATCTGCTGCTACTAATAATACTGCACTTATATTGCATCAGAGAGATTTAGTTCATTTTCAACTTCCAATTTCCGCGTATTACATCATATAATTTTGTTGGTCAAGTGATATTCGACAAGCTTGGCCATGTTCAAGAGTAATTGGCATGTGCACATAAATAATAATTATGTAATTATGTAATATGCATGAATTACCGCATTTGAAGTTGAATTTAGGAAAACTAAAGGTGGCTATTATCCACCAACAGGTGCTCATTGGTGCGTAAATATTCAAACCAGATTTGATAAATATACTAAATGTTAATTTGCATTCCTTAAAGAAAAATTATGTCCGAAAATATGTGCAATAATACTAAACATGGAAATTATTTCATTTCTTGGATTTCCTTTGGAATAATCTTCCAGAAAGTAATTACAAGATTCATTACTCAAAACTTTAAAGTACACTTCTCAATGGTGTCTGGGTCACAAATTAGAAGAATTTACTTTAAGTGGTTCCATTGTTCAGGTTGCCAAAGGAATACTATCTGAGAGCATGGAGACGCTGTCAGACGGTGGCTCCCTCTGTGAAATTGACAGCTATGAACTTGGGTTATGGCCCCTGTCAGTGTCTGGTTCGGACGAGTACAATGAGAGTGCAGTACTTGCAAACATCACAAGTCAAGCCGGATCATTGGTGTTCCTTGTCAGTCAGTTTTTGTCTGATAGCCGTAGGTTAGTGGAAGTTTTAGACATAATACACACAGAATTTTCTCGATAAATTGTAAAAACAAAGTTTAAGATATGAAAGAATATTTTCAGCCGTGTACTTTTGTATTTCAAAGTAATGGTCTGACTTTAAGTATTTAAGATTGTAAATGGTATTTTCATACTGATTAAACAGATATTCTTTAAAAATAGATCAATCAATCAATCAAAATATACATGTATATAGCGCTGGTATCCAGCTATAGGCTAGCTGCTCAAAGGCACTTGGAGCATTGGGTCTCTGATAACTACTACTTCATACTTCATAGACACTCTTTCTGTCCTCGTTTTCCTGTATGTTCCCATCTTATCTTAACAGACGTGAATGGTGTGTATTTTTATGGTACTTGCAGAAAGGAACAAATTGATAGGCTTTTGGCAACAAGGAAAATCGTCGGATTGAGGACTTCCCTAGAACTGCTCATTTCACGTCTGCCCGATAAACACTGGCAGACGGCAACAGTGTGGCTGCAAAGGATCATGGGAAGGCTGCTTCCAGATGTGAATGAGCTTTCAAAGATTCACGGACTGAATGGGTGGGAATTCCGACAGTACATATGTGCGATATCGCCATTGTTTTCCGAGTGTCTGCAGAGGATTTCTTCTCAGCCAATCACGACGCAGTATCGAGAAGCCATGCAGGCGATCTGTGGCAAACAGTCAGAAGGTGTGCTGGATATTTTTTCATGACTTAATTAATTGTAATAAAATTTATGTTCTCTCATTTGAAGCCAAAGTGATAGATATTTGAGTCATTATAAATCGTCTTTTGAGTTTAGTACTGCAAAGTTTCGCCATGCCTGGCTAAGATAATACTGCAAGTGGCGTTATACAACAATTCAATCAAATTTTATTTTATTTTTAAAAATTCTTTTTTAAATTGGGGTTTAGTCCCGCTTTCAAGATTCTTTCACTTATATCACGGCTTGTCAGTTTAGGGCAGGAGCAAACTAGCAACATCTGTAGCACTGAATGTTGCAGTAAACCTGCAAGCACCGGCTGGTACTGACAAGACCAAGGATGATAACTGCATTGCTACTCTACAGACAGTGCATCCTATCAATATCTCGTCGGAACAATAACTTTCGCGAACCTTAATGCCGGGCCCCCGGGGTGGGATTTGAACCTGGAACCTTTGGCTCCAAAGTCCAACGTTCTACCACTGCGCTACCACCCACCCCCAATCAAATGTATAGTAAATATATATAGATAGATTTGGCCTGTGTATCTTAGTGTTGTAATTTAAATAATAATCTTACTGCGAAAATTAAACTCAATTGATTATTATTCTTGAAAAATCTTCAAATAAGATTTTGAAACAAGTATATTTTCACATTCAATCAACATGAAATTTGAGAAAACTACTTCCATGCACATCTCAAACTTTACATCGACTTTGAGATGATTAACCGTCATCGTTTGGTTCCAATATTTTGTTACAGCACTGTCTATTGTGCAAGACCAGCCATGGCAACATGAGTGGAACCCTCATCTGGTTGCTATGATACACCAGACATGGGATGGCGATACACAGGAATGGGACCAGCTGCATACAAATCTCAAAACTCTCTCGTACAAGTGAGTATTATTAGATTATTATGAGATTTTAATTTTTTTAATTGTTTATGCATTCAAAATAAGAGAAATCATCATCAACAATCACATGTAATTTTTTTTAAATATTTCACAAACATTTGAAAGGTTTCATTATATTCTGACATCTTCTGCCCAGGTCCTGCATCCTGTTACATTTGACCCTGTTGTTTAGAGACCTCCAACCCTTCATGGATTCCCTCAGTGATCAAAGTCTGGCTGGTAAGATACAACTTTATCACTAATTTCCCGTAGTTTAATCAAAACATTGTACTCATTTCAGGCCACTCAAATTACTAAGCTTTTTTCATGCGCACACTTAAATTTTATCTGGGGATTTGGGAACAAAAGTTGAACATGATGAAATCGTACTCAAAAAAAGTTTCGTAATCTCGGGGCCTTATATCTTGTTTCTTTTCATCTTCAAGAAATCATAAATGAAATTATCTTACCTCCTTGTCAGAATGTCGAGATCTGATTGGTTCACGTGATCTTCATAACGTACTATGTATCCCATGTGGAATGGAAATATATTTCTCAGCAGGACAATACATCCCTTATACTCCGCTACTATGGTTACGGTTGCATGCAGTGAGCATGTCAGTGAAAGTACACAAGGACAAAACCACCGTATGTGTGAATGGGGCAACAATCCTCACACAAAATATCTTTGCAAGCGATCAAATTATGTGCATAATTATCTGACCACAAAAATCAATTCACTTTCCGTTTATCCACGTGTTTCAAATAAGGAGAAGGTGTCCATGAGCAAAGCCATTGTCCAATGTCTGTACAACTAGTAGATAAGATTCCAGCTAGAATAATCTTAGCTAGAAACTTGACGTAAAAGTATTACCTTACTCGGAGCCAAAGGTTCCAGGTTCAAATCCCGGCATCAATGTTCGCGGAAGTTACTTTTCTGACACAATATTGATAGGATGTCTGTAGAGTGGCAATGCAGTTATCATCCTTGGTCTTGTCAGTACCTTCCTACATCCATCTTCTGCTCTACAGTGCTTTTTACTATTTCATACATTACAATGCCTGTAAGCTTTAGTTGGTAGTTTCTGTTAAGGCAATAGTGACATGATCCTGACATGGCCAGTTCTGCTACATCTGTCTTAATGTAAAGAAGCAAGAATTGCAAACAAATGATGGCAATAACTGAAAATGATGGGCCAAACACAAGTCTTTGCTGTTTAAATGTAAAGTTCTGATTGCGAACCGATTTTCCTTAAACATCACCAATGGCATTTAAAGCAAGATCTTTGATTGAGGCATTGGAACCGACTTTTAGTTTCCAATCGGATATCCCAATCAAAATTAGCATCAGGAATTGTAAAATATTCATATGACTACAATCTACATAGAATCTTCATTGGACTTAGGAGCCAAAGGTTCCTGGTTCAAATCCCGCCAGGGGCCCAGCATCAACATTAGCGAAAGTTACCTTTCTGATGCAATATTGATAGGATGTGCTGTCTGTAGAATGGCAATGCAGTTATCATCCTTGGTCTTGTCAGTACCAGCCGATGCTGGCAGGTTTACTGCAACATTCAGCGCTACGGATGTTGCGGTTTCCTCCTGCCCTAAACTGACAAGCCATGATATAAGTGAAAGAATCTTGAAAGTGGCTCTAAACCACAATAAAAAAAAAAACCCACACACACAAAAAACTACATAGAATCTGCATCATAATGCATAGAGTGAGTTAATTGTTAATTCTGCATCATAGATCAGCTTAATTCATTATATATATACTAAGCACAAAAAATAAAGGAACCCCAATTGTAATGTTGGGAGGTGGCTTTATTGAAAACTCAATACTTCAGTAAACAGTTTTCTGAGTCAACATCGGGTGTGTCCATCATGTGCAACAGAACGTGCACAACATCTGGCAGGCGTACTCGGATTGTCGCCCTTGTCATGCGCCACCATTCCTCTTGTAGAGCAATACACACGTTACTGATATTGGCTGGTGCAGGCTGCAGTGAGCGAACTATCCTTACCAAAACACCCCACAAATGTTCAATAGGTGAGAGATCTGGTGATTTTGCAGGCCAAGTGAGTAAGTTAATGCTGCATTACTGGTCCATTTAGTTAACTGCATCGCATGCCCTATCATCTCGAAAGACGAAATTTCTTCTTATTCTGTGCGCCATGGGAACAACAATGGACCTTAAGATTTCATGGTATAGTTGACCAGTCAAGTTGTCACAGATGATAACCAAATCTAATCTCAGTTTGTGTGTAATCCCACCCCATACCATGACACTGCCACCCCCATATGAGTAATATTCCTGAATAGGGTTCCTTTATTTTGTGTGCTTAGTATATATATATTTATTTTAATTGGGGTTTAGAGCTGCTTTCAAGATTCTTTCACATATCACAGATTGTCAGTTTATGGCAGAAGGAAACCCGCAACATCCATAGTACTGAATGTTGCAGTAAACCTGCAAGCACCAGCTGCTATCATTCATTATTGATCAGCTTCGTAAATCCTAGAATCCACAACATCATTTGCACATCACACATCTTGCAGATGTCACTCACTGTATGTAAAATGAAGCATATTCCATGTAGATTATAGTCACGTTACTGTTTTACGTTTCTGATATATATGTTTTCATTGTGAGCCCTGATCTATGGAGGAAAACGAAAAATCCAATGCTCTTTAGGTGGATATGGTGTTAAATGTGGCATTGATGTTCTTTTCTGCTTTGTCAAGCCCCAGCCAAGAACACACTATCCAGAACACTTATGAATACATTACACTCAGATCTCGAAGCTTTTAATTGTATCCCTCATTTTAGAGTATTGATTCTGGTACAGTCGCTGATCAGATTCTCGAAACTGAGACGAGTTTACTTTCGATCCCAGACATTTTCACATTGCATTTTATGATGGTTAAAAGTTTTCTATGCATACTGAAATGGCACGGATCTTTGTAATTATGGTCTGCGTGATTAGTTGGTGAGTGAGGACGCTGTAATGTAGATGAAACATCACGAATTGGTGATAACTATTCTGGAGAGCTGTTGCCGTTTAAAAATCCACTTTCCAGCCTCCATTACATGTTATTGCACCCCAACTGATTCTGTGTTTGTGTACTGTCTTGCTTATCCAAGTTGTTACTGATGTGAAAGCCATAGCAAAATAAAATGTCCTATTTTTTTAAGATTGCATATTCTTTTCAAGTTCATCTGTTGTCTGATGTAGTCGTATAACTGAGTCTGGTGTTTATCTTGTGCATGGAAAGATATTTCTTTATGTTATTGATCATGCAAGCAGTATCTTCATTTGATATGTATATAGAAA
This sequence comes from Lepetodrilus schrolli, assembly GCA_032361225.1. Taxonomy (NCBI): domain Eukaryota; kingdom Metazoa; phylum Mollusca; class Gastropoda; order Lepetellida; family Lepetodrilidae; genus Lepetodrilus; species Lepetodrilus schrolli. The sequence continues at coordinate 17,728 of JAUTBT010002289.1, forward strand.
CTTGACTTATTGTGATACTTCTGTTAAATTTTGTTGATTTTCAAATTTGAAACATTTGGTTATGTTTAGGTTTCTTAAAAAATAATAATATGTGATTCCCTAGCACAACTAAAGTACTATGTAGAGTCTAATTGGATTTCCATACATTTGGATAAATCAGAATTTTCTGAAAAAATTAATATCTTCTAAAATGTATTTCAATCAAAATTTAATTAACATTTTTGATGGTTTTAAAAATTAAATTACATCTGGCTATGAATCCAATGGACGGCAATTTGCTTGGAAGCCTTATTACACAGATGGTTCTATTAGCATTAAATTGATGCCGCTGATAAATCCATAATTGGCAGCCGTAATTTTCTCCACTTGAGCGGAGCAGAATGCGGAACAGAGTACTGACATGGAGTGTGGATATGGGAGTGCGGAAATGGGACCTGTGACGAGACATGTCGTAGACATATTATGTTAACCGCGCTGCCCCACAACACCGGGGTCTGCGATTACACCCACAACCCAGGGGTCAACTGCTGCTGAGGGTCAGAGGTCAACTGTAGCAGAGTATCAGATTGGCAGGTCTTCTCATGTGTTGTTGACATCATATCAATATCGTCGTGAAATATGTATTCTCGTGAATAATGGAGATGAGTTATTGTAACATCGTAGCGGGAAATATTTCATTGTGCGTTAAGTAGAATAAGTCTTCTTGAGAATGAGAACAGGAATTTAGTTATCACTTTTGTTGACTATTTGGCAAAACATTTTGGTAAATTTGAACTATTTTGTCCTGAAAGTTAAATGTTGTTTATGAGCTGTTTTTGATGTTAAGAGTAACGAAGTGTTGATTTGATTGTTACATTGAGGGGAAAGAAATAGTTGATGCAAGTTTATATTTGGTTTCCTATCAAGAATGTTGAAATACAATCAGTAGTGGTAAAACCCTATATTTTGATATTCACACTATGTCTTCAAACTAGATTCCATTAATAACAATATAGTTTTGTTCCTTCATATCTTGGAAGAAATGCCATAATAGTGTGTGTATATTTATATTGCGCCAAATCCGTGCTAGAAAGCTTGCTAATAATACTCATTATTACCCTGGATCAGTGTGCACTCATTTCACCTTCTTAAATCCTGGGGAGTATACAACTGAAGAAACCATTCATGGCACTAGAAAGTGACATTCCCAATTCTATCTCACCCTACTTTGGAAGAAGTATGTACCTCAAATGTATATGAAAGCACTAGACAACACTAGAGGACCTTTCGCAGTTTTTGTGGATTTCTATAGAAATGATATAGTTTCTGTCTTTACACAAACGTATATAATTTCTAACCTACCGATCTAATATGTATAATTATTTTTCTATCATTGCACACACATATTAAATATCTTACCTTATATTGGTATGTATACCTCCTACTTTCTTTCTCTCACTCGACACTTCTGGAGGGTCCCTTGCCTTAACACTCAGGAGGGTTCCTTTGCTTTATCAGTCCTATGCGTGCTTTCTCTCTCTCTCTCTTTGTGGTCAATCACGGATAGGGCCTATTGATTGGAGAACTCCCTCAAGTTGTGTGTGTTGAAGTGATTTACCTTTTGCCTCTCTCCTCCCCTAATGAGATTGTTGACGGGTCCAGCTCGCTGGCTGAAAAGTCGGCTGCGATACCACTCAATAAACATGATTACGGGCACGTGTCGCAGGTAATCTCGCCAACTTAGGTTCAGCGCTATTTACATAATTCCATTTTTTTCTTTCCCCTCATTTTATCCTCTACGTGCCGTCGACGTGAGCACGTGTTGGCACAGCCGTAAAGACATCCTCGTGTAATCCAGAGTCGGGAATTGTTGTATTCAATTTTCAGGATCCTGTACGTCCCGTTTCGGCTGGCAATGGTGTGTATAGGTTTAAATATCGTCAATTCACCACCTAGCGCATTGATAGCAAAACGTCAATGGGTCTTGATGAGTGGAGTGAGGAAGATGACCCAATCATATGAATGGGAACAAGGAATTTGGCGCTATATTGGCGCACGGCTGCGATGGAGATGACGAGGGAAATCAAATTGGCTTGTCCTGAAAGCAGGTCGACTTTGGAAGGGATATTCTTGTTCTTGGCAAGTTAGGCTCTGGTCTGTGCGTGAAGATGCGATGCTTGGTGGTGTATTAGTTAATTTATTTGAAAGCTTCTTTCAGTTTTTTTTTTTTTATAAGACCAACTAGACAATTACAGTATGGAAATTATTACTAGTGAGATTTGCTGGAATTTTCTCACAGCCAATTGCAATGGTTTTGCAATCCTATTAATACCACTTTGTCATGTAATCCATGTATTAATTTCTACCATTTCCATGACTCATCGATGCTTTTGTATCTCAGGATAAGTAAACACTCCAGAATTAATCAAATCTGTTTATGCCATCTTCAAAGCTGCCACAAATATCTAGCATCTATTTTTTCCCCCAAAAAGAACTTGATCATTAATAATTTAAAGTGCATGTACTGTTAGTGGGTAGGACACGTGAAAAATAAACATAAATTGAAAGTTACAATTTCATGTTTCATTATAATGTGCTTTTATGAAATTCTTTTTAAGAATATTGTTTTGTGAATCAATTAAAATTAATTTTGTTTAATTAATTGTTGCAGAATTTCTGCTTTGTAGAAAATTATACAACAAAATGTCATGATTACTTATTTGTATCTTTCTGTGGAATGTAAATAAGATCTTTCACTTTTCAATATATGAACCCAACAATAACATTTCATGAATTTCTCTACAATATTTTTTTCATGTAATTTGTTTAACCCATCTCAATGATTCGCATGCAACTATATTACATATGAGTTAAATCAATTTATGTCTTTCACATTCCATGGCTACAATTCATCCCAGCATGCACCTGGATTTAGACCCTGATTTGATTGGTCTGGACAGACCAGTGCAAGGCGACATCCAAAATTGGTGCAACTGTTCTTGAAGGTCAAGGACACTTAACAATTTGTCTGTATCAGGGAGCGTGAATATTTTCAAATTAGGAATGCGCAAACTTTTTCCTTCACTTCATTAGAGAAGATCGACCAATCATTAAACTTCTACCTCGCGGTTTCCTCAACAAATTAGTTTCCTCAATGAAATGACCACTGATGAGCAAACAGTAAATGAGCTGTGGAAATTATTTTGTGAACCCCGAATCCTACGTCCTTTGAAATGATTACTTTTGTCATCATTGCCTGATTAGGGAGGGTAGAGTTAAAACGAAAGTGATATATTTGTACGTGCTGGGCTAGTGATGGAAGGGATCAATGTGTTTTCTACGTTGGCGGAATGTTTATGTGCATGGCTTGAAGAGGATTTTGGAAACATGCCAAGTAAAAGAAAAATTAAATGTAGACAAAAAGTATAGTATTTGAATATAATGTAAAAATGAGCTAATATTTTTTTTGTCTTGCTCACCAAATGTATCAAGTGTAAAAGAAGATATATTATTTGGAAATTGTAAAAATGGGCTAATGTTTTGTCTCGTTTATTTTCCTCACCATATGTATTAGAAGAGTTCCAAGTCGTTGTGTTTATTGAGTAATGGGGAATATAGAATGACAATGGCATTGAATAGCATTGGGAGATCAAACAAATTCAACATCTGTGAGGCTATTTTTCAGTAGGATTCCTGTGGTACCTTGTAGAGTAACAGAAATACCTTTATCGCATAGTTGTTCATGTATTTATTATGGCAAAGTTGGTCATGTATTATATGGCCATATTTGGAGGTGGCTTTGTTTAATAAAATATATTATGCTACAGTTAGGACAAAAATTAAAATAACAAAAGCAAATATTTATTGACACCAATTTTTCTATCCAAGAACTAATTTGGCATCTGTTACTTCAACTTGACATTATACCAATATTACTAATTATGTCAATATGTACAATCATTCTTTGATATCCTTCTGGAATCGCTGAACTTGATGACCTTCAACGTAACCTTGACATTGGATGGGTGTGACACTCATGTCTGTAGAACTATAGAAAGCAAACAACAGTTTAAAGTGACTAAAACACATTCATATTGTATAAACCTAAAGAACTGATGATCCTACACCACGTACAGTGATTGATTTCCTTCCAAATCATCTATTATCGATAAATCAGCTCATTTTCCATGCAGTCAGCTGGTTAGTTGTGTATGGCCGTCTGTCAACTGTCTGGCCATTGACCAATCACAGCATACTCTTCTAACCATGTGACTATGAAATAGACACCATTTTGCATGTTTTGTAAACAATGCTTGTTTATCAACGGCAGATAAAAGGATTTATTTCGAAGGGTTTGTGTGGTTGTTCATGCCTGAAAGCTCGGATTCTCACAAATATAGCTCTACATATTACATATGGGCAGTAACAATAGCGGGCATAGGTAAAATCACCTTCGCAGATTCATACAGTTTGAACATCAGTTTTTCTGTTCATACCTTGATGAACGTAAAACATATTGCAGTCAATCCTTAACTAAGCTAGAAATATGTTTTGTTTTGTTTTCTTAATTAGTTATGCCTACCCTCTGGCAATGGTGAGCACCATTCTGACACATTAATATTACGTACGAATTCCGTCCCAATGTGCCATAATCCTTTGTTTTCGCAAAGTACTGCTGTTATGTTTAAAACAGCTCTGTTGACATTGGTGATGCAGCATCAATAATTTTGGTGGATTTATATTCTCAGATTTTTTCCTAGTTAGTAATACTATGCAGATTTTTTTTTTTAATATTAAAAATAGGTATGTAATTTTACATGCAAAGAGGATCTTGCCACTTTAATATGGATTTTTATACAGATAGTGGTGACATTTTCTTCTCATGTTTATTCCCCAGTATCTAGAAGATCAGTGCAGTCATCAGCCATTGGACATTTGAGGGCGCTATATGAGGGACTGGAATCGGAATTGTCTTCCACTATTGATGGAATGGATCAAATGTCTGAAAGTCAGTTTGCAGAGGTCGGTACAAAACGTCCTATAACTTAAAATAATGAATTTAAATTTCAGAATCCAATGGACTAGTAGATCCATCTCATCAGTCATTAACCAAACATCCATTTATCAAGGAAAATATTTGTTCCATATGTACAATAAAAACCATCAATGGTGGGATTTGTTTCATGGAATTTGATTTTCTGTTGTGCTGCAGCTGTTGTCAAGTCTGCCATGGATATGCCGTCTGCTCTCGGTAGCAGAGAAATGGCAGCAGACAACCGAAATGACGTTCATGTGTCAACTGGCACTTCACTGGAATTGGTTCAATAACAAGGCTCTCAAAGTGTTCTACAATCAGCCTGTGTCGATGTAGGTATTTCTAGAATCGTACTTTTCAAATTTTGATATGGCCATTACATTCAACAACTTTCTCTTGTTTTTCACTTGTTCAATGTAATAGGCACTGAATAATTTCCTATTATCCAAAATTAATGTGTAGTATTTTTTTAAAACTTGAAAGATGTTTAAATTAAAATTATGATTTTTTTTTTAACATAGGTCGAACTCCAAACTCAGCTCTGCCATCACACAGCTGCAGAGAGTTCTGGGACAAGACAACATGGCCGCCAAACAGTTTGAGAGATTCTGGCAAGAGTTTGGTCATCCGGACCCTTTTGTGACAGAGTCGGAAGCAGTATGGACTCAGAGATGGCAGGAAGTTGAAAGACTAGTCAGCGTGTATGAAGAAGCACCCTCTGGTGTGACCAAATGTAAGGTGGCGGCCATGATCCAAGATGGCCACGTTATTCGCAAGCAGCTGATGAAGCTCGCAAGTCTGATCAGGAATTCCGACTCAGAAAGTGGTAAGATCAAAGTTTATTTCTCTTTGAAAATCATGCTAGATGTAACTAGAATCTTCAAATGTAAAAACCGAATTTAATATTATGTGGCAATGCATCATATGCTTCGTATTGCAGTTTGATAGCAGGGTCTATCACAGTACTATCACAGAATTACATTTAAAGCAAGTTACGACTCCCAAAACATTATGACTGGTCTGTGGGACAGGATCCAGATATATATCTATGCAAAATATTGTTAGATGGATCAATTGAAATCCATAATTTATAATTTTTTACACACTATTTAAAAACAGTGTTTTAATTAATATCCTGTCTCTTCAACACAGATGTTGGCCTTTAATTGAAATCCATATTTTATAATTTTGCACACACAATTTAATTTATTTTAATAACTAATATCCTGTCTCTTCAACACAGATGTCACAGAGGTGTTACATCAAAATCTGAAGACGTCCTTGAAACAGCACAACCTTCGGTTGACCTCTGATATAACCTTTGACATGGAGACCGATGACGACCCTGCGACCCGACCACCTCTGGAACCATCCGACCTGGAGCAGTTCCCCGTGAGCCACGTGGAGTTGTGGCCCCTGTTTGAACACCTGAGTCTGGTGCGACACCTGTCTCTGTTACCTGGTCTGGCTGGGTGCTCGTTATCTCACCTGTCGCACCTGGTGGACTACTGTTTGTGTTATACCCCGGACGTTCCCACTCACCTGGATCCCAGCAAGGTGAGGAACAGTCTGTGAAATAAGTAATTATTGCCCCAGTGGATCGTTTTGAGACTATGTCATATTTTATTGACATGTGTAGAGCAGATCAATGTTTATGAAACTTACTTTCACTGAGGAATAGTCCGTGAAATTTGAGGTGGAACGTAATGAAGAATTATTGCATGCCCCAGAGGATTGTTTTGAAACAATGTCTTTATTTTTGCAATATGTGTAGAACAGAACAGAACCGTTATTGATTCAGGCCGAGAACTTTGGCAGATGAGGTACAAATATAAATTACAAAAAGGAACATGGTGATCGTGGACTGGGATTTGCTAAGAAGTTTTTCGTTTCATAGAGTTCATGACAATACACAATACACTGATAGTACAGAATTCGCGAGACTTACCTTTCCAGTGCAATCATAATAGGTTGTTGGAAACCTTGTTATATTTGAACGATATGTAAATAATACATCGGGGTGGATGGTAGCACAATGGACAACATTAGACTTCAGAGCCAAAGGCCTCGGGTTCAAATCTTGTTCCGGGAGACCGGAATCAATGTTCGTGAAAGTTACATTTCCGACACGATCATGATAGGATGCACTGTCTGTAGAGTGGCAATGCAGTTATCATCCTTGGTCTTGTCAGTACCAGCCGGTGCTCACAGGTTTACTGCAACATTCAGCGCTGCAGATGTTGCGGATTTCCTCCTGCTCTAAAACTGACAAGCTGTGATATAAGTGAAAGAATCTTGAAACCTGCTCTAAGCAACAACAAAAAACAAACAAAAAATCAATGTTCACAAAACTTTCTTTTCTTACGCAATCATTGTAGGAATAAGATGCCCTGTTTGTATGGTCTCAGTGCAGCTATCATCCTTGGTTCATCAATAGCAGCTAGTTCTCACAGGTTTACTGCAACACTCAGTGCTACAGGTGCAGCAGGTTTCATCCTGTACAAACTAACAAGCCATGATGCAAGCAAATCAGTCCTTAAAAACAGCTCTAAACCCCAATTCAAACAAAAACAAAACACTATTCAACAGTTTACCGATGATGGTGCCAGTGCCATCGTATCCAAGAGAGTCCTCAATAGACTGTGGACCAGTGCTGCCTCCAGGAAGTGTTGCCAGTGGTTACGGTGGAACGAACCCAAGAATGAAGAACGCCCAATGGATGACATCTCATTAGTGAGTATTGTATATTGAGATACATAAGATGATGGTTCAGTGTAAAAGCATATCTAGGAAAATACGATTTTCGATTGATTTAATGATTTACGTCACTTCAGGAATAAAGAAAATGTTGAATTTATAAATATATTTGTTCCAAGGCAGTCTACAATTGCTCACAGCTTCTGTGCGTTGACAATTCTAAATTTAAACTTTAATAAAATACAATTTTAGAAATAAGTAAAGATGTTGACTAAACAAACCATGTTGCTGTATCTGTTCCAGGGACCTGGCGTGCTGCAGACATCGGCTCTGTCATTCTTTGCCTTCAACTTCCTGTCACATGACCAGCACCAGAGCGAGGCTGGGTCTCTCCCTGTGCACGTGCCCTTACATCACTTTGACCAACAGCTGACTGTGCTAGGTCTGATGTCTAGACATATCTGGAGTCACGCTGCCACTCTGGCTAGTCCTGAGAGAACTTTCAGGTTTGTGTCATAACTGTTGACTTTTTCCCATTTTTGAAATAAAAGATATACAATCACATATTTTACCTGAGAGTATATTGGGCAGCATGCTACATTTTCTGCATGTCTGCATTTCTTTTTGTTCACATTTGAGCTTGAGCATGAAATCGTACTCCAAAAGTTCGTAATCTTGGGCATTTTCATACAAGACTGCCGAGTGGATTTGGAGATATTATTTCTAGGTTATGAAAACTTCTTGTTGGATATGAAACCATCTTGTTGGATATGCTATCACTGATAAGTAACTTGATAAATAAGCTTCTCCTAAACTCCTCCATTTTCATTCAGGGAGTTGAAAGAGATAGTTGGAAGACACTCATCCATTGACCTTGGTAACAATAATGAATGTAGCACTTTGAATATGCCTTAATTTGGTCCATTATTGATATGAACATTATTATTATTGTTTATTATTATTATTATTATTATTATTATTATTGTTGTTGTATACTCCTCAGGGAGTTGAGACAGTGAGTGGACACTCCATTGACCTGGATGCTACAATAATTAATATATAGTACTTTGAGCATGCATTAATTTTGTGCATTATAAATATAAGCATTCTATTATTATTATTATTATTATTATTATTATTATTATTATCTTCAGCTACCAAACAAAAAAGTACCTGTTGAGCACCTTCTGCCACCTCCTGAAGTCTGTGCGATCTCTCATGACACCAGCCGACAGTGAACAGTACGCGGCCATCTTGGAAAACTTCCACAAATCCTGCGAGCAGACGACAGTGTCGCCAACAGACGTCAGGAAGATGCACAACTCATTTCAGTGCGTGTCGGACGTCGTGGACTCCTCGGCCATCTCGGTCCTGAACCGAGGGTTTGAGATCGTCCAGGACCTGGTGGAGGAGAACGTCTGCAGCTGCAGTCAGGTCGGCCATGGTCTGGTCTACGTGGGGATGGCTCAGATGATCCTGCTTGCTCCCAGAGGACCCGTGGACCCCGTGGAGAAGCAGGCTGTCAAGCTGCAGCATGTCCGCGATGAGGTGAGAACCACAGCAAGCACCAAGGTCCTGTTCCACAGAATGATCACAGCCCCTGGAGTTGGAACTTGCCATTGATGTATCGAGAGTTATGACTGCAACAGAACCATGCTGATCCTGGGATTTAAACCTGAGTTGCCTGGATTGCAAGTCCAATGCTCTACAGACATACCGAAAGGGCAACTCTGTTGGCTGAGACTAGTCGGAGCATCTTGTATTACACATGGCTACGTGACTGTCATAGTGCTATGATCATTATGTGGAACAGGACCATGGTTGTGAAAAGTCATCAGAGCTGTGGAGTGAAATTTCCGATCTCTTTATTTTACATCGGTGCCATCATTATTGTCATCCTTGTCATTCCAGTCCTCCTTACTGCCATCCTTATCATCCGGATCTTTGTCATCACCATCTTTGTCATCCTCATCCTGAGCCTCATCCTTATCATCATCCTCCTGATCTTCATAATTATTACCCTCCTTATCATCCTACTAAGCCTCATCCTTATCATCATCCTTATCACCCTCCTCATCATCATCTTGATATCATCCTCACGAGCATCATCCTTATCAACCTGCTCACCATCTTCCTAAACCCTATCCTCATGATCATCGTCCTTCTCATCCCAATATCCTCATCCTTCTCATCTTCATCCTTATCCCTTTCATCCTCATCATCCCTATCCTCATGATCTATATCCTTTTCATCCCCATCTTGTCGCATGTTGGTGAAAGATTCCCGCTGTGATGTAAAACAATAATTCACTCACTCATCCTCCTATCCTCATCCTCATGATCTACTTCCTTACAATCTACATCCTTCTCATCCCAATCCTCATCCTGTTCATCCCTATCCTTCTCATCCTCATCCTCATGATATACATCCTCATGATCTACACCCTTCTCATCCTCATCATCTACATCAACATCACCATCAACATCAACATCAACATCAACATCAACATCCCCATTCTCATCCCCATCCTCATCCTTATGATTTACATCCTTACAATCCTCATCTTTCTCATCCTGCTAATCATCGTCCACAGCTGCTGGAGGTGGAAACCCAGCTGGAAGTCCTTGACCTTCAGGAGACAGCTCTGACCGGTCGGGGGCTGGAGACAGGCGGGCGGAGTCACTCTCACCCTTGGGTGCGTTACCTGACAGAGAGACAGGCTAAGCTCAGCGAGAAGAAAGCAGACATGGAGACGCAGACCGCATATAGACCCCTGATGTCTGAGGTAAGAAGGATGTGAATCCATTTCTTCAATCTTGTACACACTGTTGCCCTTTTGTTGTCATTTGTAAATCTGGTAGTCTAGGCCTTTGTTGTCATTTGTAAATCTGGTAGTCTAGGCCTTTGTTGTCATTTGTAAATCTGGTAGTCTAGGCCTTTGTTGTC